>CAUYPK010041918.1:0-26300 GCA_963574355.1 Loris lydekkerianus
TGAGGAGGCGAGGTGGGGAGGGCGCGGATGGGGAGGGGCTGAGGAGGCGAGGTGGGGAGGGCGCGGACGGGGAGGGGCTGAGGAGGCGAGGTGGGGAGGGCGCGGACGAGGAGGGGCTGAGGAGGCGAGGTGGGGAGGGCGCGGACGGGGAGGGCGCGGACGGGGAGGGGCTGAGGAGGCGAGGTGGGGGAGGGCTCACACGGGGAGGACGCAGGTGGGGAAGGGCTAGCTAAAAGCTCTGTAAATAAAGCCCAGGCCCCGCTGCAGCCTCTCTCGCCTATCTCTTGCGCGGGCTTCGGGTTTCCACCTCCAGGTGCAACATGGCCACTCCCAAGCGGTTTCCGACCCTTATACAAGTGCAACAGCGAGAAGGGACGCTGTTCGAGGTACCTAGTAGTAACTTCAGCAAGCGGCCCTATTGGTTCCACTCCGAGTTCCTGAAGAGTCCGAAGACAATTCATCTTGAGTCTTGGTTGGTGGAAGCAATCTTCGGTGAGTGTGCTGCTGAGGGACCTGGGGACGGCTCTCCCGGTCCCTACCTCCACCCCTCGCCGTCGCTGCTCTCTGCAGCTTCCTCCCTGCATCCCGCCCCTCTTAATGCCTCCGTTCCTGGATCAGGCCCGGGTGGAGAGCGCATTCCTCACGTCGAGTGCATATCCAACGTTCTGCTTCACGTGAATCGGTGGGACCCGAAAGGCGAGGCTGAGATCTTGATATTTGGGCGGCCTTATTACCAGAAGGACACGTGCAAAGTAATCATGAACTTGGCTGACCATTACCGTGAGCTCTGTGAGAAAGGTACCATGCCGGGAACTGGGAAAGCTACATGGAGCAAACTCTGGCCCCTTAGTAGTGATCCTGGCGTTTCCCAGCTGCCTGGGCAGTGATGCCACATTCCCAGTTGGCCCGGGAGAGGGTTTTTCTCTGTGCAAGGGATCTAGACGGCCAAACCGAACCGGCGTTCTGGGATTCCAAGCCCCGGCTCCCGGAGCCGCCCCGTGGCTGTCCTTTTGTGGAGGGGGTCTGGAGACACAGGTGTGGCCTCTGAACGCTCTCTTCCAGGTTCACAGGAGGCCCTTACTCTGCAAACTAAGACGCAGCAGCTTCCGAAGGCTGTCCGGGAGGTCGGGACCCAGCAGCTTCCGAAGGCTGTCCGGGAGGTCGGGACCCAGCAGTCTTCTGAGGCTAACGGGGAGGCCAGGATCCAGCGGCCTTTGACCGAGGTCCGGGAGGCCGGGACCCAGTGGCCGCCAATCGAGGTCAGGGAAACCGGGATCCAAAAGTCTCCGGTAGAGGTCCAGGAATCAGGGACCCAGCCGGCTCCCGAGGCTTCAGGAGAGGAGTGTGCGAGCGAGGCCCCCGGCACCCAGCTGCCTCCCGACGCTTCGGGAGAGGAGTCTGCAGGAGAGGAGGATGCGAGCGAGGGCCCCGGGACTCAGGCAGCTTCCGAGGCTTCGGGAGAGGAGGATGCGAGCGAGGCCCCCGGGACCCAGCCGCCTCCAGAGGCTGCGGGCGGGACCACGGAGACCCAGCCGCCTTCTGAGGCTGCCTGCGAACCAATTACCAGGTTATGAAGGGGTCTCAGGCCCTGGGGATGGGATGGAGAGTCAGACAGGGATTAAAGTGGAAGCTCACCTCCAAGACCCCAATTCTTCTAGGTCCTCTTTCTGCCCCATATGCTGGGGAGGAATGGTGTGCGAGTGTCTTTGCCCTTCTGTTTGCAAACACCAATTTAGAGTTGTAATAAAGAATTGCATTTCTGTATTGTCCATAAATTGGTAGGAGAGGGGAGGGAAAGACACAGTCAAGTGCCTATGTCGCTCTCCACTACAGGGCAGGTGGGACCTCTTGGAATCCGCCTTCCCTTGCCCTCCCTGCGGTTAGGTGTGCTGCGGTGGTCCGTAACCGCACACATCTGGCTTTGCTGGGTGAGAGGCCTCTTTAGCTCCTGTTGCCAGTCAAGGTGACTTGGGATGCCAAAATTAGTTGTGATCAGCCTAGTGACTGGGACCCAGCTGGATCTGGAAGGCTCCTCTGGGTAGATTGTACCACTACCACCATCCACTTTGTAGCTGGGGCAACCGGTGGCAGGAAGGTGGGGAACTGGGAGAGAGTTAGGGCTGCGCTCTCCGGGCTGCACAGCTGATTTCAACCTTTGTTGGGAGCACCCACCTTTATCAGGCTTGAAGTGCGCGTTCGCACAGCGCTGGTGAATCTTTTCCCAAGAGCATAGCAGCAGGTGTTCCCAGAGGATCTCACGAGTTGGAGACCAGCCTGAGCAAAAGCCAGACCCTGTCTTTACAAAAAATAGAAAAACTGAGGCAAGAGGATCTCTTGAGCCCAAGTGTTGGATGTTGCTGTGAGCTATGATACCCACCAGATATCACCAGCACTCTACCCAGGGTGACAGCTTGAGACCTGTCTCCAAAAAGAAAGAAAGAAAGAAAGAAAAAAGTAAAAAAAAAAAAAAGGAACCTGCTGGACTCAAGCGATTCTCTTGCCTCAGCCTCCCAAGTAGCTGGGACTACAGGTGCCTGCCACAGCACCTGACTATTTTTAGAGATGAGGTCTCACTCTGTCTCAGGCTGGTCTCAAGCGTGTGAGCTCAGGCAGTCCACCCACCTCAGCCTCCAAAGTGCTGGGATTACAGGCATAAGCCACCGAGCCATGCCCCTATTTTGTTTTTCTGAGACAGTCTCGCCCAGTCACCCCAAGTAGAGGGCCTTGGCGTCATCATAGCTCACAGCAACCTCAAATCCTGGGTGCCAGCAATCCTCTTGCACCTGCCACAACGCCTAGATAGTATATGTATATAGATAGATAGATAGAGATATATATATACTTAGTAGAGATCAGGTATTGCTCTCATTGAGGCTGGTCTTGAACTTCTGAGCTCAGGTGATCCACCCATCTTGACCTCCCAAAGTGCTAGGATTACAGTCACGAGCCACCAGGCCCCACCAAATGTTTTAATATTTGAAAAGGCAAGTGTACTCTTTTTAAAAAACCTTTATTTTTTTTTTTAATCTCAGATTAATGTAGGAGTTTAAACTTACTTTTCAATTGGCAGTCTTGGTTATTTCTTTTCCACGTGAAGCAAAGAATTTTTTTTTTCTTTTTTTTTTTGAGAAAATCTCAGTTTGTCGCCCTCAGTAGAGTGCCCTGGCATCATGGCTCATAGCAACCTCCAACTCTTGGGCTTAAGCGATTCTCTTGCCTCAGCCTCCCAAGTAGCTGGGACTGCAGGCGCATGCCACAACACCTGGCTATTTTTTTGTTGCAGTTGTAACTGCTGTTTTAGCTGGCCAGGGCCAGGTTCAAACCCACCATCCTCAGTATATGGGGCCAGCACCCTACCCACTGAGCCATAGGCCCCGCCCAATGTTTTGTTTTTTAAGACAGTCTCAAGTTGTCACCCTGGGTAGAGTGTTGTGGTGTCATAGCTCACAGCAACCTCAAACTCTGGCTCAAGTGATCCTCTTGCCTCCATTTTTTATTTTTAGTAGAGATAGGTTCTCACTTTTGCTCAGGCTGGTCTTGAACTTGTGAGCTCAAGCAATCCACTTGCTTCAGCCTCCCAGAATGCTAGGATTACAGGCATGAGCCACCACACCCAGCCTGAAGCAATGTTTTAAAATAGAAAATTGGTTGGGGCAGCGCCTGTGGCTCAAGGAGTAGGGCGCCAGCCCCATATACTGGGGGTGGTGGGTTCAAACCCGGCCCCTGCCAAAACTGCCCCCCCCCCAAAAAAATACAAAATTGGTTGAGGGAAAAAAGTATATACAGATGGCTTGCAAAGATTGGTTTCATTCTATTAAGCAAAGTACATTGGTGCTCATCATATTCACAGGAACCTTATATACACATGCAAGGGTTTACTTTACCAATTTAAAGAGAGGGTATTCAATATGGGAATATGCAATCTCATTCTCTGCATGATCTGTTTGAGAACTGTGGGCCAAGGCCTTTGCTGAGGTTGTTCAGAACAAGGAAGGGGCAAGAAGTCAGGAGGCTGCTGCAGGGACAGAACAGAGTACTAAGGTTTGAACAGGGTGATAACAAGGGACCAGGGGGATGGCAGGATACAGCAGCTTCATCCAGTAGAAATATAACATGGGCTACACGTGTAACTTTGAATATTTTGGTAGGCACATTAAAAAAAAAAAAAAGCCAGGCACGGTGCCTCACGACCGTACCTAGCCAACCCCATCTGATTTAAAACAAAAATCTAGAGACTTTTGATTCTGGTCAGTAGTCAGAATGATTGAAGAATTGTTCTTTGATCATTAGGTCAAAAAAAATTTTTGGTCATTTAGCTCTTTAAAGAAAAACTATAGAAATCTGGAAACACTTGTTTTTTTTGGTACAGGATCTATAAATTTACTGATATTAAATAACAGCCTTCCTAGGTTGGGGTCCAGCTTGCCCAAAATACTTCCCACAATTTAGAAGCATGAATGAAGCTTTCACACTAAGGAATTTTTTTAAAAGTTTCTATACTGAAATCACTGTCAAAACATCATCATGGACTAGACTATAACCCTTCACATTTTAAGTATTCCTTTTATAATTCTTTCTGTCCCTAATGGGGGTGGGGATGGGGGGGACAATTCTTTTGCTTGACTGATCCTGAAGGGGAGGAGATACTGTAGGGGAAGGGGTCCAATAATTCTATAAGAAGGTTTGTCCCTCCCCAAGGTGGTGGATGGTCCCATCTCAGTTGTGTAGGGCTGGTGCAAAGGCAAAGGGGGTTAGGCTGAAGAGGCAGGTTGAGGCACAGCCACCTACCACCCTTCTGACCTTAGCTGACACCCTTGCAACTGGGGAGTGGGGATCTAGTTGTAATGGTGAAGGATAACCCAGCCCTGTGTAAAGAAAAAAGCCTCCCTTCGGCAGTGCCTGTGGCTCAGTAAGTAGAGCGCTGGCCCCCTATACTGAGGGTGGCGGGTTCAAATTTGACCCTGGCCAAACTGCAAACAAAAAATAGCCAGGTGTTGTCTCAGGCCCCTATAGTCCCAGCTACTCAGGAGGCTGAGGCAAGAGAATTGCCTAAGCCCAAGAGCTGGAGGTTGCTATGAGCTGTGACACCACAGCACTGTAGCAAGGGTGACAAAGTGAGACTCTGTCTCTAAAAAAAAAAAAGAAAGAAAAAGCCTCCCACACCAGTTCCTGCTTCTCCCAAAAACCAGAGGAGGAGCAGGAGCATCCTTGGTCATCCTTCTGAAGGTAGAAACAGATGGACAGGTAATAGGGAAGAATCAGCCATGTGTATGGCTCATGCCAATAATCCCAGCACTCTGGGAGGCCAGGGAGGGTGGATTGCTTGAACTCACAGGTTTGAGACCAGCCTGAGCAAGAACAAAACCCTGTCTCTAAAAATAGCTGGGCATTGTGGTGGGTGCCTGTAGTCCCAACTACTCAGAAGGCTGAGGCAAGAGAATTGCTTGAGCCCAAGAGTTTGAGGTCGCTCTAAGCTATGATGTCACAGCACTCTACTGAGGGCAACAAAGTGAGACTATCTCTAAATAAACAAACAAAACAAACAAAGCAGAAAAACCCATTGATTCCAGGCTGGGCAGAGTGGCTCACACCTGTAATCCTAGCACTCAGGGAGGATGAGGTGGTAGATTGCTCATGAGTTCAAGACCAGCCTGAGCAAAATCTGTACTAAAAAAAAAAATAGAAAGCTGAGGCATGAGGATCACTTGAACCCAAGAGTTGGAGGTTGCTATGAGCTATAATGCTACAGCCCTCTACCAAGGGTGACAAAGTAGGACTCTGTCTCAAAAAAATAAGGACTACATTTTAGGTATGCTCTTATCAAAATGGCACACCTCCCAGATGAGGGGTACAACTACAACTTGGACACACACACACACACACACACACACACACACTGTAATATAATCATCTGTACCCTTGTATTGATATAAAAAAGAAAGACTACATTTCATATCAATCTATTGCAGTTAAATGTTCCAAAAAGGCAACTTTATAAGACATTCAAAGCAGATTAGTTGTTGGGGGCTGGAATAGGAGAAAAGGACTACAACGGGACACAGGGAACCTTTTGGAGTAATGGACATGTTCTAAAACTGGTTTGTAGTCATGGTGACATAACTCATAAATTTACTCAAAATGTCGTTGAATTGTAGCTCACAATCTTATCGTATGTAAATTATAACCGATAAAGCTTTTTAGTTTTTTGGAGACAGGGTCTCACTGTTTTCTGGGATGGAGTGGAGTGGTGTCATTATAGCTCACTGCAACCTCAAACTCTTGGGCTCAAGTTATCCTCCTGCCTCAGCCTTCCAAGTAGCTGAGATTATAAGGATGAGACATTGTGCCAAGAGCAGTAAAGCTAATTTTGTAGGTGACACTGTATATCCAGAGTCTCTAAAATGAAAATTCCCACTGTTGGTGAAGATGTCAGGCAATTAAAAGTCTCATACTCTACTGGAAAAACTGTAGATTGGTTCAATCACATTGACAAGTTGAATTTCTGCACACCTTATAACCCAGAAATTGCAAGCCTAGGTATATACTTATAGAAATGCATTAATGTATGCACCAAAAGTACCATACAAGAATTTTCACACATGAAAACGCATACCAACTGAAGACTACAATGCAGTTTATTCATTGCAGTGGAACTGTAACTACATGCCACATGGATAAATCTCAATATTCAGTGGAAAAAAGTCAGAGTCATTCAGAATAAATACATCAGAATTCTGAAGGACTCTATTTTGTTGTTGCAGTTTTTGGCCCGGGTTGGGTTTGAACCCACCACCTCTGGTATACGGGGCCGGCGCCCTACTGCTTTGAGCCATAGGTACCACCCTAAACTATTTAATTCAAATGGTAATCTTTGGAGGTGGGTGGAAGCTTCTGGAGTGCTGGTAATGTTATTTTTCTGGGTGCTGGCTAAATGAAATGTGTTTGCTTTGTATTTAATAAATCTTTTCACACTTAGGATGTTCATGTTTTCAAATGAATGCCATGCATCAGTAAAATATTTAAAATGTTAATGGAAAAAAAATTAGGACTATTTGGAAAAGTAATGAGAAACTACATAAAGGTTATATATGGGCAGGAGATGTTTTGAGTAATTCTTATAAAACATCTTATATGGACGATCTTTAATATTAGGTAGATATGTTTGTCATAAAATCCATAATGCTTTTTTTTTTTAAGAGATGGAGTCTCACTTTGTCACACTCGGTAGAGTGCTATGGCGTCATAGCTCACAGCAATCTCCAGCTCTTAGGCTTAGGCGATTCTCTTGCCTCAGCCTCCTAAGTAGCTAGGACTACAGGTGCCTGCCACAATGACCAGCTATTTTTTGTTACAGTTTGGCCGGGGCCGGGTTTGAACCCACCACCCTCAGTGTATGGGCCCTACTCATTGAGCCACAGGCACCACCCTATAATGCTATTTTTACTTTGTATATGGTACTAGTAAAAAAATTCATATGCTTCAACAGAATAAATATTGTGGTTTCGAGGCCAGCCATCATGGTTCTTGCCTGTAATCCTAGCACTCTGGGAATCAAAGGCAGGTGGACTGCCTGAGCAAGAGCATGACCCTGTCTCTAAAAATAGCCAAGTGTGGGCAGCATGTGTGGCTCAGTGGGTAGGCCACTGGCTCCATGGTATACCCAGGGTGCTGGCTTTGAAGCCAACCCTGGCCAAACTGCAACAAAAAAATAGCCAAGCATTGTGGCTGGTGCCTATAGTCCTAGCTATTAGGGAGGCTGAGTCAAGAGACTCACCTAAGCCCAGGAGCTGGAGGTTGCTGTGAGCTGTGACACCACAGAACTTTACCAAGGAAGATAAAGTGAGACTCTGTCTCTAAAAAAAAAAATAAAAATAGCTGGGCGTTTTCATGGGTGCCTATAGTCCCAGCTACTTTGGAGGGTAAGGCAAGAGAATCACTTGAGTCCAGCCCTTTACCAAAGGTGACCGAGTGAGACTGCCACAAAAAAAAAAAAAAAAAAAAAAAGTGGATTCTTCCCAAATTAAGAGGTTTATTTTAATTCCTCTAAAAGAAAAGGTTTAAATGAAGTTGGTGACAGAGAGAAATAAAATAGGGAAGTATAGTGCAGGGGTAAGAGTTTGAATCCTGGAATCAATTTTATTTTATTTTATTTTTATTTATTTATTTATTTATTTATTTATTGAGGCTGAGTCTCACTGTGTCACCCTCAGTAGAGTACTGTGGAATCACAGCTCACAGCAACCTCAAACTCTTGGGCTTAAGCCATTCTCTTACCTCAGCCTCCAAAGTAGCTAGGACTACAGGCGACCACAACAATGGCTGGCTATTTTTTATTTTATTTATTTTTTATTTTTTTTATTTTTTTTCAGTTTCCGACCGAGCCCAGGTTTGAACCCACCACCTCCAGTATATGGGGCCAGTGCCCTACTCCTTGAGCCACAGGTGCTGCCCGCGGTGAAGGGGCACAGTCCCCTGCACCCTTGTAAGGTGAATCAGTCTCATTTGTGCTCCTTGAGGTACGAGGCCCTGAGAAGGGACATTTTCAGTACTTGGGCTAGATGTGAGTTTTGGGGGATATTCTCCCCCAGCTAACAGAAGCAGCCTTGCTGAAAAAAAGCGGCCTTGCTTTAAGTTACGCCTTAAAGGAAAGAATGTGCCAGAGGGCCCCACCAAGTTGCAGCTGGGGACAGATCATCTGCCTGGGCCAGTGGGTCGCTGCACTTTGTTCCCTACCTCAATTTACACAATAACTTTCAGTTAGTCATATAGAGAAGTGGGCAAACAGAACAGACAACCCAGCACCTTTGTGGTTTATCTCCAAAGAGGACATTCTTAGTTTGGAAAGGTGTGTACGTACTTCGCTGCATTCACGCTGATAAGGAATCTTTATGACAGTTTTGTTACATTTTGTCTTCTTTATTCTTGGATTATTTTTATCTGATGAGTTTGAGTATATAAGAAAGTGAATAAAGACAGGTGATAGCTGATGTGCCTGAGCGAGCACTAGCCTTCCCTTTTAAAATCATTCATTTCATCTGCAGTGCTTCCTCTGCGTCATTTGAACAAGTGGCCCAGTGAACAGCAACACGTGGCTATTTTTTTTTTATATAGTTGTCATTGTTGTTTGGCAGGCCCAGGTTGGGTTCAAAACCTCCAGCCTTGGTGTATGTGGCCAGTGTCCTAACAGAAAAGCCATGTTTATTTGTTTATTTTATTTTTTTTATTTTTGAGAGTCTCAATCTGTCACCCTGCATAGAATGCTGTGGCAATGTCATAGCTCACAGTAACCTCCAACACTTGGGTTCAAGCCATCTTTATGCCTGAGTTTTTTTGTTTGGAGACAGAATCTCACTTTGTTGCCCTCAGTAGAGTGCTATGGCATCTTAGCTCACAGCAACCTCAAACTCTTGAGTTCAAGTGATCCTCTTGCCTCAGCCTCCCAAGTAGCTGGGACAACAGGCGCCCCCCAACACCCAGCTATTTGTTTTTTTGTTGTTGTTGAGACAGAGTCTCACTATGTTGCCCTTGGTAGAGTGCTGTCGTGTCACAGCTCACAGCAACCTCAAACTCTTGGGCTTACAAGATTCTCTTGCCATATCACTAAGCCCAGGAGGTGGAGGTTGCTGTGAACTGTGATGCCACAGCACTCTACCAAGGGCAAAAAAGTGAGACTCTGTCTCTAAAAAAAAGAGAGAGATTCTCTTGCCTCAGCCTCCCAAGTAGCTGGGACTACAGGCATCGGCCACAATCCCTGGCTATTTTTCCTTGCAGTTGTCATTGTTTAGGTAGCCTGGGCCGGGTTTTAACCTGCTACCCTCGATGTATGTGGCTGGCATTGTAACCACTATGCTATGGGCACCAAGCCAACATCCAGCTATTTTTTAGAGACAGGGTCTTGCTCTGGCTCAGGCTGGTCTCCAACCTGTGAGCTCAGGCAATCCACCTACCTCAGCCTCCCAAGTGCTGGGATTACAGGCGTGAGCCACTGTGCTCGGCCTGTGCCTCAGTGCTTCCAATTTTTTTTTTAGAGACAGAGACTTACTCTGTCATCCTTAGTAGAGAGCTGTGGCATCACAGCTCACAGCAACCTCCAGCTCTTGGGCTTAAGCTATTCTCTTGCCTCAGCCTTCTGAGCAGCTGGGAGTACAGGGGCCTGCCATGATGCCTAGCTATTTTTTGTTGCAGTTTGGCCGGGCCAAGTTGGAACCCACCACCCTCAGTATATCGGGCCAGCGCCCTACTCACTGAGCCATAGGCGCCTCCTGGTGTTTCTATTTTTTTTAGTAGAGATGGGGTTTCACTCTCGCTCAGGCTAGTCTCAAATCTGTGAGCTCAAGCAATCCACTGCCTCAGCCTCCCAGAGTCCTAGGATTATAGACATGAGCCACCATGCTTGTCCCAGAATCAATGTTTTGATACAAATCTCACCCACTCTACTGCTGCTCTCCTATGTCTGTGATCTATTTAGGTATTTGCCACAGGGCCTGGTATGTCATACAAGGTCTAATAAATATGCAGCTAATATATATTTTTTAAGACAGAGTTTCATTTCCCCCCTCTCCCCCCAGTAAAGTGGTATGGCATCACAGCTCATATCAACCTCCAACTCTTGGGCTTAAGTCTCCCAGGTAGCTGGGGCTACAGATGCCCACCACAATGCCCGGCTATTTTTTTGTTTGTCATTGTCATTGTTGTTGGGCAGGCCGGGGCTGGGTTGGAACCCACCAACTCTGGTATATGTGGCTAATGCCCTAGGTGCTGAGCTACAGGCGCCCAGCCAATATATAACTAATATTACCCTCCTTTCAAATTCTGAAAGGCAGAGTGACAGAGAAACTGTCTCCTTTAGATATTGAGAGGTTATGAAGTTAATAAAAATACTGTAACATTGGTACATGGATCAAAAGGGGAACACAGAAATACAATATTAATTGTATTAATTTCCTACAGATATCATAAAATACTACCTACAGATATCATAAAATACTACAGATTGACACCACAGCACTCTACCAACTCTTAAACAACCCCATCTCTTAAACAACAAACGTTTTCACAATTCTAGAGGCTAGAAGTCTAAGATCAAGGTTTGGTCAGTCGGTTCAATTCTTTGTTTTTTGTTTGTTTTTTTTTTTTGTTTGTTTGTTTTTTGAGACAGAGTCTCACTTTGTTGCCCTGGTATCAGCCTAGCTCATTGCAACCTTGAACTCCTGGGCTCAGGTGATTCTTTTGCCTTAGCCTCCAGAGTATCTGGTACTACAGGCACCCATCACAAAACCCAGCTAGTTTTCCTATTTTTAGTAGAGATGAGGAGGTCTCACTCTTGCTCACACTGGTTTTAAACTCCTGAAGCCAAGGTCTCCTTCACCTCAGCCTTCCAGAGTGCTAGGATTATAGGTGTGGGTCACTGTGCCTGGCTAGTAGGTCTGTTTTCTTAAACTCGCTCCTTGGTTTTTAGATAGCTGCCTTTTATATTCAAATCTTAGCCCTTTCCCCCAAATATCAAAATGTTCGATAGCTTTACAGATGCCAACGCCAACTGGAGATGCATGCCACTGGCCCTGGTCAACTCCATCATGTTCTCCAGTACCACTTCTACAGATGGCAAGCACTGGGCCACACTGCTTTGAGCTGTTTGCAGACAAAGTTCCAAAGGCAGTAGAAAACTTTCATGCTTTGAGCACTGGAGAGAAAATAGGTATAAGGGTTTCTGTTTTCATAGAATTATTCCAGGATTTATGTGCCACGGTTGGTGGTAACTTCAAATGCCATAATTACATTGGTGGCATGTCCATCTATGGTTGCTGTCCACTGGGCTACTTGGTCAATGACACAGAGGCAGCACCGCAGACAAAATGAATGATTTTAAAAGGGAAGGCTGGTGCTTGCTTAATTATCACCTGTCTTTGTTCACTTTCTTATATACTCAAACTCATCAGATAAAAATAATCCAAGAATAAAGAAGACAAAAGGTAACAAAACTGTCATAAAGATTCCTTATCAGTGTTAATGCAGCAAAGTACGTACACACCTTTCCAAATTAAGAATGTCCTGTTTGGAGATTAACAACAATGGAGATAAACCACAAAGAACTGGATTGTCTGTTCTGTTTGCCCACTTCCCTACATGACTAACTGGAAGTTATTGTGTAAATTGAGGTAGGGAACAAAGTACAATGGCCCACTGCCCCAGGCAGATGATCTGTCCCCATCTGTGACTTGGCGGGGCCCTCTGGCACATTCTTTCCTTTAAGGCGTAACTGTCTGCATTTTTCAGCAAGGCCGCTTCTGTGAGCTGGGGGAGAATATCCCCGGAAACTCACATCTAGCCCAAGTACTGAAAATGTCCCTTCTCAGGGCCTCGTACCTCAAGGAGCACAAATGAGACTGATTTACCTTACAAGGATGCAGGGGACTGTGCCCCTTCAATCTATAGGGAGATATTTGACCTAAAAAGATACAAGTCCTGGCATTTTGTCCATGGCAACTGATGGATCCACACAAATGGTTCTCACTTTTCCATCTACACTGCCAAGACTGTTTAGATCAGCAGTTCTTAACCTGTGGGTCAAGACCTCTTTGTAACAACGAAATACATTGCGGCATTGGGAAGGTTGAGAACCACTGGTTTAGAAGATAAGCATGCATCTTTGGTAAGGTGAAGGAGGCCATGAGTAGTATGGAAGCTGTTACCAGCCACTGTTAACCTGATTGGTCATTTCATCGGGGCTGTGGTGGTCAGGCTGTGGCCAGCCCAGATGAGCCTACATGCTAACATGTAGAGATTGTTTATTTGCTTTCAAGGCCTATTGTCATATATGAGTTGGGAAATTGGATTCCATGGCAGCAGTTAAGGGAGCGTAGGGCACCCTATGCATTCAGTGAAGCACTAATTGGCTATAAATTTAGTCTAACTAAAATACCATGAAGATACAGTCACCTTGAAAAGATATTTTGACTTTTGTTTTTGAAGCAGAGTCTCACTATGTTGCCCTCAGTAGAGTGCTGTGGCGTCACAGCTCACAGCAACCTCAAATTCTTGGGCTTAAGTGATTCTCTTGCCTTAGCCTCCCAAGTAGCTGGGACTACAGGTGCCCACCACAACACCTGGCTATTTTTTTGTTATAGTTGTCATTGTTTTTTAGCAGGCCAGGGCTGGGTTTGAACCCACCAGCCCTGGTGTACGTTATGTGGCCAGCACCCTAACCACTGGGCTATAGGCGCCAAGTAAAAATATTTTGACTTTGTAATGTATGGGTAGGGGAGCTTGTTTGATATATAGCACGCTAATGGACAATGCCGCTGATGTATGTCTGTACTATTTTCTATAAACACAGAAAAGAGAAATAAGGGCAGAACAGCTCTTTGAGGAGATACCTTGCTATTCTCTGGAATTGCTGACTTTTCTGTAAATAGAAGTAAAATTGATCTCTCATCTGATTCTCTGTTGATTGGCATGGATGACAGGTAGACAGACTCCTCAGTCTGGTAACAAAGCTATGGAGTGTGGAGTCCAGGAATGACAAGACCAGCACAATAATCACCACTGCAGATTGTGGACAACTCTAATAATTTTGATGTTTTGTTTTGAGATAGTCTATGTCGCCCTCATTAGAGTGCTGTGGTATCACAGCTCACAGTAACCTCAAACTCTAGGGCTTAAGTGATTCTCTTGCTTCAGCCTCCCAAGTAGCTAGGACTACAGCCACCTGCCACAATGCCTAGCTGTTTTAAGAGTCGAGGTCTCGCTCTTGCTCAGGCTGTTCTTGAACCTATGAGCTCACATGATCCACCCACCTTGGACTCCCAAGTGCTGGGATTACAGGTGTGCGCCACCTTGATACGGGAATTTCAGGGTCTTGGTCTCGGTGATTTGAAGAATAAATCAGTGTAAGACAGAATTTATTTACTGAAAATAATACAAAAACACTAAAGCTCCCGGAGAGAAAACCCAAGCCGGGGAGAAAAGCTCACTCTGTCTCTCTCCCCTGTGGAGAGCTGACATTACAGCATCTATATAAAAATAAAGGGGGGGCCAAGCACCATTATCTGTACTAACATGATTTAAGTTTCTGTTTCTCTGAAAGCACTAGGATTCTTATAAATCACATGGTAGTTGTGTACTGTTAGGTTGCCTGGAGACCTTGTGACGACAGCCCGAAGCTCCTCCCGCATTTCACTGCCTATATTTACCCTGGAAAGAGTTACAATAAATGAGACTTGATCAGACTCCTGTCTTGTCTCCATTCTTCACGCCCCTTGCCCCTTCTCATTTTCACCCCCTCCTCTAGGTATCCCTAATCGACTGACCCGCGGGTTGGGTCACTCCCCATCTCTCTCCACCTAGTGGTGTATATAGGTGCACAAGTTCCTTGGCCAGGAAATGAACACAGTCCATTGAGGGAATTGAGGCCTAGGAAACTTACATGAAATTGACCTAGACATAGGAAATGGGGGTTCCATTTTCAGTCATAAGTGTAAAGGGAAGGAGACAGGGAGGGGCCAGTGTCTCCCCACCAGCTGTTCTGCTCCTTTGGCTACTGAGAGCCTCCAGTGGGGGTGGGAGGCCTTCCCCCTTGCCTACCCTCCAGCCTGCTGGTTCCTCTGCCGGCTGCTGCCCCACCAAAAAGGCCAAGGCAGAGGCAGCAGGTCCTCTAGCTCAGCTTGGCTGAGCTGGCTGGGGCACCACCACGCCACCTGTCCTGTATCAACCTCACCCAGCCTTTTTTGTTTTAAGACAGAGTCTCAAGGTGTCACTCTGGGGAGAGTGCCATGGCGTCACAGCTCACAAGCAATCTCCAACTCTTGGACTCAAGCGATTCTCTTGCATTAGCCTCCCAAGTAGCTGGTAGGACAGATGCCCACCACAGCTCCTGGCTATTTTTTGGTTGAAGTTGTCATTTTTGTTTGGCAGGCCCAGGCTGGATTTGAACATGCCAGCTCTGGTGTATGTAGCTGGTACCCTTAGCTGCTGAGCTACAGGTGCAGAGCCTTGGTTTGTTTTATCTTAACCATCACACTATTACTCCACTCTGCCACCCAATCTACTCCCCACTTCTTGTAATCTTTGTGCTCTCATTGCAGTCCTTTGCTCTCCATTTTCCTTATTTCCTTCCACATCTAGCTGGGTTGCAGTTATGTTTGTGAAATAAGAACAAGTTCCCAAAAAAACCCACCAAAAATATTCAGTGGTTTATAAAAATTCCACCAAGAAAAACTTGAAGGAATACTATGTATCAAGTTTTTTTTTAGAGAGTCTCACCCTGTTGTTCTCGGTAGAGTGCTGTGACATCACAGCTCACAGCAACCTCAAACTCTTGGGCTTAAATGATTCTCTTGCCTCAGCCTCCCAAGTAGCTGGGACCACAAGCCACAGTGCCCTATTTTTTTCTTGTAATTGTCATTGTTGTTTAGCTGGCCCAGGCTGGTCCCATCCCTCCAGCCCTGGTCTATGTGGCCGGTGCCCAAACCACTGGGCTACAGGTACCAAGCTCTATGTATCAAACTTTTATTGGAATAAAATCAGGAGCTCCTAATCTTAAGAGCAATGTTGGGGATGCAGGGAATTGAGATAGGCAATCATAATTGATTTAACCAGGTAAAATAAAAATCTTTCATATGCAAAATACTTAAGAAGCAAAAGGATAGAAAATATTGGTAATAGACCACTATTACAAAAGCTTCTAGAGATAAATAAAAATACTTCACAGTTGAAAAAAGTCAAAGAAACAATGTCAAACTGAAGCAAAACATTCAACATCACAAATTAAAGCAGCACAGTTTAAGAGACTTGTGAGTTTTAAACTCTTGCAAGCACAGCAGGGTGGTGTGCCTGTAGTCCCGACTACTTTGTAGGAAGATTGTTTAATCCCAGGAGTTCCAAATCTGGTCCCAGCTGGGCCAACATAACGAGACTGAAAGACCACGTCCTTAAATAAAACTAAACTCTTGCAAACAGCTGGAACTCATTACTGCCAAGGGGTGAAGAAACCCAGTAAGAGTCAAACCAAATTAGATAAAGCCAAAGACCTCTTGGCACCCTTCACCCCAAGAATTCTGCTTTCCAAAAGTGGAGGCAGCAAGAATAGGAGCTTTGCATAGATTGGTTATCAGTGCAACGTGTAATGGAAAAATCCGGCCCATGCCAGCCACTTGTTGGCCTCACGAAAAGCAAACAGCTGGTTCACAGGCAGGACACCCTCTGCAAGCCAAGGTGCCTGACTGGAATCTGGGCTCTTCCTGTAATCAAACATTATAAAGTTGCAGCCCCAGCTTTATGAATACTGATTTCCTTGGCTATCATGTTGGAAAGCCACTCCATTGGTATGCATGTGGGAGGCTCAACTCCAGGAAGAAACCATCCCATGCTCCACGTGGTCAAAACACCAGCCTCAAAGTGAGAACCTAAAAGGAGTTGCCTTGGTAGCAGCTGGGAGTCCATGAGAAATGCAAATTAATGGGCCCCACCAAATGTACTCAACCTGAATCACTGAGGAAGGGCCTTAGGAAATTGTTTTTTTTTCGAGACAGAGTTTCACTCTGTTGCCCTCCATAGAGTGCCATTTTGTCACAGCTCACAGCAACCTCCAGTTCTTGGGTTTAGGCAATTCTCTTGCCTCAGCCTCCCAGTAGCTGGGACTACAGGCGCCCGCCACAATGCCCAGCTATTTTTTGTTGCCGTTTGGCCGGGGCGGGTTTGAACCCACCACACTCAGTATAGGGGGCCAGTGCCCTCCTACTCACTGAGCCACAGGCACCGCCCAGAAAATTGTTTTCAAATGCTATCAACCTCACTTCTTCAAAGTTTTAAAGCTTGAGAACCAGTGATGTAAAAGGAAAACCAATTAATAAACCTTTGTGAGATTATTTGTTCCCAGATCTCTGATCAGTGTTAGGGTCATAGAAGTCATAAAAGGCTTAAGGGTTTCATGGCGGCACTGGTATCTCAGTGGTTAGGGCGCCCACCACATACACTGAGGGTGGCGGGTTCAAACCCAGCCGGGAATTGTGGTGGGCACATGTAGTCCCAGCCACTTGGGAGGCTGTGGCAAGAGAATTGCTTAAACTGGAGAGTTTGAGGTTGCTGTGAGCTGTGATGACAAAGTGAGACTATCTCCCCCCACCCAAAAAAGCTTAAGGGTTTCAAAATGGTAGCAATTAAGAAACAAAACCACACCCTCACATCAAGATGTGAACAATCTTTTATGTTTGCTTTAAGTGAGCAAAAGTCTTTATGCCACTGAACAAAAGAAAAATCCACTTCCTTTTTAGAGTACTTCTACAAACTCATTTTTGCAATAAAATAAACCACTATCCATCAAGACTCAAGAAAAAGGAATGCAGAGGTTTAGGAATATTGTGCTTGGCTTCTCTCCACCTTCAGTAGCAGAAGCGGGACTGTTCTCACAATGGTGATGACAATTCTGTTGCCTTAAGCAAAGCATTCTTGGCAGGGTAGGAAGCTGATGCATTGGACTTTAAATTCTCCTCAAGCTGTTTCATCTTCTCAGCTGGAAGAGAAGCAATTGATAGCTACCATGGATGAGGGAAAACGTTTGCTGTTTCAAACTACTCCGTGAGAGGGAGATCTGGGACCTGAGAACAGTGCTGTAAGCAGCTGAGGCTGACTTGGGCAATGACTTCATCAGATGTTGGCTTACTTTCTCAAAGTCTTTCTGGGGAGCTCCCCAAAGGGATCCCCCAGAAATAGCATGTAGCTTCCTGGGTTTTGTAAGCTGCTAGAAGTTTTGAGAAGGGCAAGGGAGGACGAAAGGGAGCCAAGTAAGGCCAGGAGGGTCAAGCTCTACGTGCTTGCTCCACGCGCAGGTTCTCAAAGATTCTCACCTCGGGCACGACGTTCTTGGTAAAACCAAGCCAGGCCCAGGATCATGGTCTTCACCCGATTCTGGACTCGCGGCCGTCCGAAGACCTTGACTTCAACTAAGTTCCCGTCGTCCACCATGTCCACTGACAGCAGGGTCTGGCTCATCCACTCCAGCTCTGGAATTACGTCTCGGTCTAGGCCTAAACAGGTGAGGAGAGACGCGGAGGGCCCCAGGGTCTCCGGTGAGCAGACCCTAGATTTGAAGGGAGCGTCGTCGGGGGAGGGAAGAGCTGGAAGCCGAGCGTGGCTGCAACACTCGCGGCCTGCAAATGCCGCCAAGACGCCAGACCTCCCTCGGGCTGGAGGGGAAAGGCCGCTGGCACATCCGGGGGTGCTCACCGAAAATCAGGTCCGCCTGCCAAGCCTCCAGGTAGAACACCAGCGGGTGTCTCAGTTCGTGCACTGGGAACCACCAGGGCCGCACGCGAATCTGCAGGGGTGGAAGAGGCTGCGTAAGCCGTCTCTCCTGGGAGCCGGCCGGAGTCGGTGCGTCCCCCTGGGACGCAGCGGCACCGGCCTCATCCGCCATGCTGGGACCGGCTGCTGCGGAGCTCGCGGGGCGGCCGGAGCGCGAAGCCCGCGCTCTTCTATCGGATCCGGCGCCCCGCCCCTTCCGGCCGCGGCGCGCCCGGTCCACGCCCGCGATTAGCCAGCGCTGCCTCTGGGCCTCGGTCGCCGAGACGTCGCCTTCGACCTCGATCTCGGGTTCCTTTGCGCTCCTTTTGGGTCGCTGACGCTTTCCGCCGTCCTCTCCGCCTCCTAGGGCTCCTTCGGCCGGGCGGAAAGGCGCGTGCCTGGCCCAGAGCCGCTGGCCGGGGAGGGTGGGGGCTGGCGACCTTCTCCACCGGGAATCGCCTTCGGTGTGTGGCTTTGGACGTTACCTTCCGAAGGCAGGTGGGTAGACGGGCCCGGGGCAGGCTCGTCGGACCTGTGGCTTTCCTCTCTTCTGCTCCCTGCTTTCTCTGACTCTCCGGATCGTTACCATTTTGAAGTTATTCAAGCAACTGTGTCATGTTTTAAACAAAACGTTAGAGGTGGTCGTTACAGAACATGTAGCAAGTGACACAGCTTTCCTTTACTTCCACCATCCGAAAACAACCAGCGTTTCTTCCACGTGTTTGTAATTTTAATTAAGAATTTAAATTACGAAAGATTTGACACATTCACAAATGTATTATATAATACAGTCATGCCCTTCCCCAACTTAACAGATGTTGACATTTCCCCACATTGATTCCCCCCTCTTTTTTTTTTTTTTTTTTAAGACAGTCTCCGCTGCCTTGAGTAGAGTGCTGTGGTATCATAGCTTACAGCAACCTCAAGATCTCGGGCTCAAGTGATCCTCTTGCATCATTTTTCTATTTTTAGTAGAGATGGGGTCTCACTCTTGCTCAGGCTGGTCTCGAATTCCTAAGCTCAAGCAATCCACCCAACTGGGCCTCCCAGGGTGCTAGGATTACAGGTGAGAGCCTTGCCTGGGCTTTTTTTTTTTTTTTTTTTTTTAAGTCAGAGTTTCACTTTGTCACCCTTGGTAGAGTGTGGTGGCGACACAGCTCACAGCAACCTCAAACTCTTGGGCTTAAGCAATTCTCTTGCCTCAGCCTCCCAAGTAGCTGGGACTACAGGCTCCTGCCACAATGCCGGGCTATTTTTTGTTGCATTTGTCAATGTTGTTTAGCTGGCTGGGGCAGGGTTTGAACCCACAAGCCTCGGTGTATGTGGCTAGCTCTGTGACCACTGTGCTAGGGAAGCAAGCCATCCTTTTTTTTTTTTTTCAAGGCCTGGTCTTCCTGAATGAACTTAATGTCTCACTCCTGTAATCCCAGAACTCTGGGAAGCAGAGGCAGGTGGATCTTTTGTGCTTAGGAGTTCCAGACCAGCCTGAGCAAAAGGAAGAGCCTGTCTCTACTAAAAATAGAAAAGAAAAAAAAAAAAAGAAAGAAAAATCTAGCAGGCCTTATGGAGGGTACCTGTAGTCCCAGCTACTTGGGAAGCTGAGACAAAAGGATCATTTGAGATCAAGAGGTTGAGGTTGCTTTGAGCTATGACAACAAGGGTGACTGAATAAGACTCTGTCTCCAAAAAAAAAAAAAAAAAAGGTTCAGTGCCTGTAGCTCAGCAGCTAGAGTGCCAGTTACATACATTGGAGCTGGTCAGTTCAAATCCAGTCCCCCCTGCCAAACAACAATGACAACTACAACCAAAAAAAAAAAAAAAAATAGCTGGGCATTGTGGTGGGCGCCTGTAGTTCCAGCTACTTGGGAGGCTGAGGCAAGAGATTGCTTAAGCCGAAGAGTTGGAGGTTGCTGTGAGCTGTGATGCCACTGCCACAGCACTCTGCCAAGGGCTACTTCGTAAGAGTCTGTCTCAAAAAAAGAGAAAAAGACCAGGTCTTCCTCTGCTTCCTCTGTTGGGCTAGAATGCAATGACATCATCATAGCTCACAGCAACCTCAAACTCCTGGACTTATTCCGTCCTCTTGCTTCAGCTAAGATTTCTCTCTTTCTCTCTCTGTCTCTCTCTCTTTTTATTTTTTTTGTAGAGATGGGGTCTTGCTGTTTAGCCCAGGATGGTGTCCCAATTCCTGGCCTCAAATGATCCGTTTGCCTCAGCCTCCGAAAGTGCCAGAATTACCTGTGTGAGCTACCATGCTGGCCTCCTCTCTTTTTTAAAATAGGTATTGTTGTGGGACCAAGGAGTCTGTCTGCCTATCACCTAAGCCATTTAACAGAGAAGTAGATGAGAGGTCAACAATTCCACTTTCATTTACACAAAGGCCAGCAGTTCCAGAGAATAATGAGGGTATCACCTCACAGAGCTGTTCTGATTTGCTCTTTGTTATTTTTATACCCTCCCAGCAAAAGCATACATTAGCAATGTTATTAATCAGCAGAGCATACATTAAACAGGTACCCCCTTATAGAACACAAGATTAAAATATCCTTTGTTTTCAGTGTTTCTACTTATAAATGTATAGTTAGTCAACACTTCACTGAGGGCACAGAGTGCCCTGGGTCCTTGACCGGTACCACGGAGCCCAGTCTCCGAACGCATTTATGACAATAGGCCTTGGGACTGAATAAACTGTCTCCAGATGTCAGCATGCAGGCTCATCTGGCTTTGCCCGGACCTGTCTAGCAATGTCCTGTTTTAATGATTATTTAGGATAATAGTGTCTACCATGGTATTACTAAAGCATCATATTCCTTTTCCTTCCCCCAGAGGAAATCATTATCCTGAAGCTGGTATGTATTATCCTCATGTATGCATGCATGTTTTTACATATTTTCTTTTTTTTTTCTTTTTTGAGACAGAATCTCAAACTGTCACCCTGGGTAGAGTGCTGTGGCATCACAGCTCACAGCAACCTCCAACTCCTGGGCTCAAGTGATTCTCCTACCTCAGCCTCCCAAGTAGCTGGGACTACAGGTGTCTGCCATAACGCCCAGCTTTTTTTTTTTTTTTGGTTGCAGCCATCATTGTTTGGCTGGTCTGGGCTGGATTTGAACCCACCAGCTGAGGTGTATGTGGCTGGCGCCTTACCCACTCGAGCCACAGGTGCCAAGCCTCAAAGTTAATTCTATTCTGAGCTAAGTTTGAGGACTTTAGCCTGAGAACACAGACTCAGCACAAGCCGAGAACACATCCTGCAGTGGGTTATGTGAAGCATGATATTTGTAGGGTTTGCTACACAGAAAACGGGAGAAGGAGGGTTGGGTGCACTGGTTCATGCCTGTAATCCTAGCACCCTGGGAAGCCAAAGCAAGAGGATCACCTGAAGTCAGGGGAATTTGAGACCATCTCTGAGCAAGTCAAGACTTAATCTCTGTCAGGGGTCTATAGTCCTGTCTACTTGGGAAACTGATGGTAGAGGATCGCTTGAGCCCAGGAGTTGGAGGTTGCAGGGACCTATCGTCATATAGTTTAAAATAATTTAAAATCTATTTGTATTTATCAATAGGCATCTCCAAAACACCTTTATTCATTTATGTCTGATATAATGTAGATTACTGTGTATTACGTGGTCCTCACTATGTGCTGCCCTGTGCCACGCGTGCTCCTAGGCACCAGGGGTATACAAATATCAAAAAATAACGTGGGATCGCTCTTCCACAATGATTTAGCTATACCTCACAGGAGAAAGATGGGTACACAGTGAGAAAAATGCTGGTGCTATATGTTATGGCAGATGGACAAGGGCACAGAAAGGTTTATTGCAACTTAGGGCTGAGAAAAACCAGGTAAGTCTTCACAGAGAAAGTGATAATGGAACTTAACACTGGCGAGCAGCCAAGTCAGGGAAGGACAGTCCAGGAAGAGAACGGAGCCCAAAGGCACTGAGCAGTAGAAACTTGCAGGTGACTGTACTCTACCCAGAGTGACTGAACTAGACTCTGTCTCGGAATAAAAAAAGAAAGAAATTCTTAGTGTGTGCCACACCTTTTGGGGGCAAGACATGATTTTAAGAGGGACTTTACCTAACAAATGCAATCAATGTAACCTGGTTTCTTGTACCCTCAATGAATCCTCAACACTAAAAATAAAAAAGAAAGAAAGGACAAAAGAAAATGGGAGAAGGGGTCAGTGAAGTAAATTCTGATTGGTGTTTAGTGGCATTATATGTAACATAGAAACAAATATGTGATGGATGAATGTAAAATAAAATGTTAATGAGTGCACAGATTTCTTAGGGTTTGGAGAGAAATGATTGATTCTGTCCTGCCTCTGTGCTTCATCTAATCGCAAAGTTAAAATCAATACATGTCAATGAAATATTTGACGAACTCTAGCCTCACAGGTGAGAGTTCAGCTTTAGTTCATAGGCATAGGTTCTAGTACCCATATGTCTAACCTATAGCCATTTATGGCTGCTTTATTTTATTTTATTTTTTTGTAGAGACAGAGTCTCACTTTATGGCCCTCGATAGAGTGCTGTGGCATCACACAGCTCACAGCAACCTCAAACTCACAGGCTTAGGTGATTCTCTTGCCTCCGCCTACTGAGTAGCTGGGACTACAGGTGCCTGCCACAGCGCCCGTCTATTTTTTTGTTGCAGTTTGTCCGGGGGCTGGGTTTGAACCCCCTACCCTCTGTATGTGGGGCTGGTGCCTTACTGACTGAACCACAGGTACCGCCCTATGGCTGCTTTTAAAACAAGTTTTCTGGCTAGGTACAGTGGTTCATGCCTGTAATCCTGGCACTCAGAGGGGCTGAGGTTGGTGGATTTCTTGAGCTCAGGAGCTTGAGACCAACCTGGGCAAGAGCCAGACCCCATCTATACTAAAAATAACAAAACTAGGGTGGCACCTGAGGCTCAAAGGAGTAGAGCACTGGCCCCATATGCCGGAGGTGGTGGGTTCAAACCCAGCCCTGGCCAAAAACTGCAAAATAAATAAATAAATAACAAAACTAGCTGGGTGTTGTAGTGGGTGCCTGTAGTCCCAGCTATTTGAGAGGCTAAGGCAAGAGGATCAGGAGTGTGAGGGTGCTGTGTGAGGGTAAGGTGAACTATAACACCATGGCACTCTAGCCAGGAAGACAGAGTGAGACTCTGTCTCATAAAGAGAAAGAAATAAATAATTTTAAAAAACAAAATTTTTCTTTCGGGCTGCGCCTGTGGCTCAAAGGAGTAGGGCGCCAGCCCCATATGCTGGAGGTGCCAGGTTCAGACCCTGCCCCTGCCAAAAACCGCAAAAGAAAAAGAAAAGTTTTAAGATTTCCCTTTTTTCTGACAATTCCTAACTTTTGGTTGAAATCCTCCAAAGGAGGACTTTGACTACCAAAAACTATAATTGGAGAAATTTGAACAGGAAAGGTCCCTTTTGTTTAGAACTATGGGGTATGAAGGATCAGACTGAAATTCTGAAATCACTTGTTCTATTCTCCATCCTCATGTGAAGTGTCAACATCTGGTTTGTCAGTGAGGATGCAGAGGCTTCTGTTTTTCCAATTGGGATGGGAAAGGCTCTTATTCTATGCTAATGTTTTGTCATAGAGAAATGACATGATCATTGCAATCAAGGTTCTTTCCTTAGGAACTGTCCCTCAGATGTGGAGGCGCATGTGCACGGTCAGCTGTATTGGTGAGAGGGGTCTTGAGGAGTCATATGGAAGAATATACAATTTGATGTTGGTTTTTTAAAATAAGTTTTGGGATTTTAGGACTAAAAAAAACTTAAACAGGAAACCCTCACGGGCGGCGCCTGTGGCTCAGTGGGTAGGGCGCTGGCGAGGGTGGCGGGTCTGGCCAAACTGCAACAACAAAGAAATAGCCAGCATTGTGGTGGGTGCTGGTAGTCCCAGCTACTCGGGAATAAGCCCAAGAGCTGGAGGTTGCTGTGACCTGTGATGCCACAGCAAAAAAAAAAAGAAAGAAACCCTCAGTTGCTCAGAAGCAGGGAATGTGTTGGACAAAATGGGCAGTAGAAGATGGCCTTTACGTACTGTGGCTACTAGTTCAGCTGATGAACTAACATGATTTTAGTTGGAGTTATATTTTTTGGTGACATTTACAATTTATGCAGCATTTATAACATTTGTAATATAGAAATTCAAGGAAAATAGTCAACAATATGGTGAACACCTAAGAGGTCCATTGAGATGGATGGCGCCTGTGGCTCAGTGAGTAGGGCACTGGCCCCATATACCAAGGGTGGCAGGTTCAAACCTGGCCCCAGCCAAATTGCAACAAAAAAAAATAGCTGGGCATTGTGGCAAGTGCCTGTAGTCCCAGCTTGAGGCAAGAGAATTGCTTGGGTCCAGGAGTTTGAGGTTGCTGTGAGCTGTGACGCTACAGCACTCTACCCAGGGCAATAGCTTGAGACGCTATCTCAAAAAAAATAAAAGAAAAGAAAAAAATCTCTTAACATACATTTCGATCATCTGTGACTTATTAAATAATTCTCCTTTTCATTTCATGTGTTTGTATTTTTACCTTAGATATTTGACTTGATTCATTCCGAACTGTAATTAACTGATGATTTATAATATCTAATTGTTCACCCAGCAAATCAAACAACATACCCCAGTAGTAATTGTCCAGGAAGAAAGGTGCCCATATATACCTTGTGCTTTTTCATCTGAAATGCTTGGCCATGTTTTACAGGTCATTTCTGCTTCCCTTTGGATTAGCATGGTCAATAAATCTTGTTAAAAATACATTTTTTCCTATCCTTGGGTTGTGTGTCTCTCATTAGTTGAGCAGTTGGATGTACCGTCTTGGCAATAGTGTCATTATCTTTATTTTTATTTTTTATTTTTGTCCAAAAGGTTTTTATTGGCAATGGAGGAATGCTGCAGAGCAGCACCAAGGAGGAGAGAAAAGAAGAGAGAGAGAGGGGAGAAAAGAGAGAGAAAGGGGCAGGGAGACAGAGACCGAGAGACAGAGAGAGAGGAGAGAGAGGAGGGGGAAGAGAGAGAGGTCATTATCTTCCCAGGCACTTTACCTCCTGAAAGAGTAATTTTTTTTTTTTTGAGACAGAGTCTCACTATGTCGCCCGGGGTAGAGTGCTGTGGCATCCCAGCTCACAGCAATCTCAAGCTCTTGGGCTTAAGTGACTCTCTTGCCTCAGCCTCCCAAGTAGCTGAGAACACTGACAACACATGGCTGTTTTTTGGTTGCAGTTGCCATTTTTTGTTTAGCAGGCCCAGGCCAGGCTTGAAACCAACAGCCTTGGTGTATGTGGCTGGCACCCTAAACACTGAGCTACAGGTGCAGAGTCTGAAAGAGTATTTCTTCTTCTTTTTTTTTTTTTGAGACAGAGTCTCACTTTATCGTCCTCATCTGTGTGGTGGCACAGCTCACAGCAACCTCCAACTCCTGGGCTTAGGTGATTCTCTTGCCTCAGCCTCCAAAGGAGCTGGGACTACAGGCACCCGCCACAACGCCCGGCTATTTTTTTGTTTTGCAGTTTGGCCGGGGCCCAGTTTGAACCCACCACCCTTGGTAGATGGGGCAAGCGCCATACACACTGAGCCACAGGCACTGCCCACTGAAAGAGTATTTCTTCTAATCCATTTAGATTGTTCTTGTGAGTAACCTTCTTTGTTAAATACATTCTCAACTTGTTGTGAAATCCCAAGTCCTGCTCCTCTCACACCTCCCACTTTTTACCTCATTATCAATCACATATCTTGTTGCCATTAAGCATTTATAGCAGAAGTGAAACTTGGAGTGCTGGTTATGAAACCCAAAATGTTGAGTGTTCCAAGTTAAGATGACATGCATAGAAAAAGTGCGGGAATGGATTAAAGATGGCGGCTGAGTAACAGCTTCCCTGTAACTGGGCTTGGCGAATCTGGGGAGACAAGACTCCACACATCTCTGGCCGGTGGAATCTGCCTATGATCATCCCTTTGAGGATACAGGGAGCCAGCAAGGGACTTCTGGACCCCAGGAGGAAGACAAAAACAGTGG
>CAUYPK010041920.1:0-18150 GCA_963574355.1 Loris lydekkerianus
AAAAAAAAAAAAAAAAAGCCTTCTTCACAACTTTCCTCTACCCACCACAAAACAAGAACTCCTCTCCTTTTTAGGCTTAGCTGGATACCTCAGAGCATGGATTCCCAACTTTTCTCTCCCAACTGCTCCTTTATATAATAATACTTGAAATAACCCTCATAAGCCTCTCCTAACCTCCATTTCCACTTTTAAATCTCTACAGTGTACTTTATTAAAAGCTTCAACCCTCCACCTTCCTAATCTTTCTCACCACTTCCTCCTATATATTACAAAAAACCATATATTTTCTCTCGATGTACTTAAACATCAACTAGGCCCCACCTTTACTCCAACTACTTATCTCTCAAAACATATCACACTGTTCAAAGCTAAACCCCTTATCTCAAGACATTGGCAGCCACAATTATTCTAATACAAGAATCCAAGAAACTCACTTTTAATTCCCTTACTACTGTCTTATCCCCTCATTCTCTATCTGATCTTTTAACATATAAGAATCTTCAAACCCTCCCACCATACCGCATTCTTAACCTTCAAACCTCTCTTATCTAACCCATCATTACCTTTTAACACATGTCCACAATAAATCCTCAATCCCTCTTACCTATTCCCTATAACTCGTCACCCACTCATGATTACCTTCAAACACTAGACACTCTTCTCCCTTGCCTCTCCAACATACAAGAAAGACCTCCTAACCCTCACTTTATTATCAAACTACTAAAAGCTTCTAAATTACCTAAGACTATAGGCATTGTTCATTGCCATTCACATCAATCTAACCACTCACCTATATCAAAGGGTAACAACCGAGCCAACCATGCAGCACGTACAGCTACTCTCCACCAATCATCTCCTGACACCTCCTCTAACCTCCTACTTATTTCTACTCCTATCACTGCTACAGTAGAAGAAACAAATCAACCTCCCACTCATGACCTCCTCATCTATCTTCACAAGTTATTTCACCCCAACTCTCAAACTTTACTACAATTTCTTAAAACTTTCTTTCCTCTCTCACAAATAGATTCAGAGTTTCTGAATCAACTTACATCATCCTATGAAATCTACCAGCCCTCTGACCCACAAACAAAGTCTTGCCTTCCACACTTTCCAACTCACCAGGCTAGGGGACTGTTTCCTGGAACAGACTGGCAACTTGATTTCACACACATACCTAAAATCAAACATTATAAATACCTCTTAGTATTAGTAAATACTTTCTCAGGTTGAATTAAAGCCTTTCCTACTACAAACAAGAGGACTACCACTGTTGCCTCTGTCATACTCCAAGACATTATTCCCCACCTTGGAATCCTCTATTCTTTACAGTCTAACAATGAACCTAAATTCACCTCCACCATTTCTCAAACCTTAACTAAAGCCTTAGGTATCCCCTGACATTTCCATATTCCTTTCAACCCTCAATTTTCAGAGAAGCTTGAAAGGTCTAACAGATCCCTAAAATCTATATTAACCAAACTTTCCCTTGAACTTCACTTAGACTGGATCACTCTTCTACCCCTGGCACTTTTGTACCTACATTCCCTTCCAAAGAAACCCTCCAACCTCTCTCCTTTTGAATTAATGTTTGGTAGACTCATTCTGCCTCCAAGACTTACACCATCAGATAGCCCATTATCTCCCTCCATCTTATCCTCTCTTCTTCAGTATATCTGATCCCTTTTATACAAACAAACAGACACACTTCTTCCTATCCCAACACCTTCATTACCCACCTCCTTTCACCCAGGAGATCAAGTTCTAGTAGCTCCTCCTAATCATCCCAAAAAAACCACTTAAGCCAAAATGGCAAGAACCTAATGAAGTAATTTTATCAACACCCAGTACAGTAAAATTAGCCTCATTTCCTGGATAATTTCATATATCTCATACTAAGCCTTTCCTTAATCAAACTATTACTACAGGTCAACAGATGACACCTAAAAATCTTCCCTCATACTCGGCTCAAGAAACAGGCCCCCTAAAACTTAAACTCACTTAGATTCCAGAGGTCCAGAAAACCAAAATTCATCCTTCACCTGAGGTCCCAACACTCTAAAAAAATACATCTCATAAAAGTTCAATCATTGCCTCCCTTAATACTCACCAATAGACATCTTCATAGTAATAATAACTATACTCCTAATATTACTCTTTTAAGGTTAATCCAATCACAATTACTCCACCATAAAAATCATAAAAACAAAATACTCTCTATCCCTTTACTCCATATTCATAAAGTATTCTCTTACCTTCCTAAAATGCCTCTCATAATTTTCTTATTCCTAATAACCTCTCCTAATACTTAATGGGTCTCAATTACAAAACCCTCAACTTCTCTCACTCTCTGGCCACTGAGAAAAAACATGAAAATGACACATCAGCTCGCAGTCTAACACCTGAAAATCATATCACACCTCTATTAACAAGACATTAGTTAGAAAATCAAATCACTCTAATATATTATTTAATGTCACCTTATTTAAGGTATTTAAGTAAATTACTTAAAGGTGATTCATATACCTTAATCTCTTTTGTTAACTAAACTACACCCTCCAAATATATGCTTGCAGTACTCAAAATCCTAATTCAAAATGTAGAAAAGGATGTGCCTATTGGGACTGTGAATCCATAGCCCCCTGGAAGGTCACCAACTCCTATATACAACTATCAACAACTACTTTTCCACGCCCTCGGCCATACTTTTATGAACTCACCATAACAGTATTAAAACAAAAATTTATCCCCCCTCCTTTAACAGATATTATCAAAATCATTAAAACTCATTCTCAAATTTTAAAAGAAGAAATTAGCCAAAATCAAATCCAAAATTTCAATCTCTCCACCCACACACCCCAACTAAATCTTAATCTAACCTATAATTCCATCTTACAAACATACTCACTTTTAAAACATCACCCTAAATATAAACTGGGCTACTGAATTAGATTAAATCTTCAAGGCCTCTTACACACTAAACTTCAAACCATGCCAGTCATAATTCCTAACATTTTATCTCTCAACCTTTCAGACCCCACATCTCTTAATTTAACAACTTACACACTAAAACTAAACTTTTATATACTCACTCAATCAAGTCATCCAGTCATACCCTATTTACTTCAACTTTACCGGCACCACTCCCCTATCGGGCCTAAACCCATCAAAGTACTCTAATATAGTCACTTTCCCTTTCAAATCAAAAAAGATGTTACACTGAAAGTGCCATCCTTCCTTCCAGTTTCTCTGCAGGAAAAAAATATACCAAATTCCCCATCCACATTCAGAATCTCTGTTCCATAGTTATGTTACTACCTAATTTTAAAATTATTACAGAAAATAAATCCACTCTATTGCCTCCTCTTTCTCTCTATCCAACAAGGCGTATGAAACAGGCTGCCCAAGTCACCATATTTCCCTTACTGGCAGTGGTGGGGATCACGACTAACATAGACACAAGAACAGCTAACATTTCCTACTCAATAACTCATTTTATTCAAACTCAACTCTCAAAGTTATCTCAACAGGTACTCAATTAGTACTCCAAACCTACAACAAGAGAAACTGCTCATAAATGGACTACGCTACTCTGAACCACAAGATTTTCCTAAACAACCACCACTAAAAGAACAGTCTGAAAGGAAAAACTTACATCCTCCCAACAAAAAAAAATCATAATCCTTCTCTAGTTGGCCAATTGAAACTACGAGCCCCTCTTAGCTGGAAGAAACTACAGAAGACAGAACTCTACGTCCCCTATCCTAAGGCCAACCCCCTATTTTTAATAAATGAAGAAGGGAGGAAAGTTAGATAATTGCCCCAGATAAGTCCCTCCTACTTTCTACAGACAGAGATTAACTATGGCCTGCCCCTAACGCCTCTTCCAGCCAGGGCAGTAACTCCTTATTGGCTATTCTACCCTCCCATCACCATTCTAAGACTTCCCCTAACCGAGCCTATATAACTCTCTCGCACACGTGGTCTCTCTCTTTCCTCTCTCTCTCCTCTCTCTCCTCTCTCTCTCAGTCTCCATCTCTATCTCTCCCCCCCTTTCCTCTCTCTCTCTTTTCTCCCCTCTCTCTCTTTCTTTCCTCTCTCCTCCTTGGTGTTGTCCTGCAACATCCCCCCCTCACCAGTAAAGATCTTTCGTACAAGCCTTGGTGGTCTATGAGATCTCTGCCAGTCGAGTGCCCCCCCCCCCTTCAGGGGCCCACAGCTAACCCCAACATCTTTACATTCTCCACCCCCCCACCCTCACACCACTCCCTCATCAGCAGCTGGTATCTATCATCCTACTCTCTTAACTATAGTCACCCTATTCTACTATTGACCATGAGAACTTATTCCTTTTATCGAACTGTATGTTTGCACCATACCTCCATGAGATAAACTTTTTCAACTCCCACATATAAGAATATGCAGGGCTTAGCACAATGGCTCACAACTGTAATCCCAGCACTCTGGGAGGCTGAGGCAGGTGGATTGCCTGAGCTCACCAGTTCAAGACCAGCCTGAGCTAGAGCAAGACCCAGCCTCTAAAAATAGCCAGGTGTTGTGGCCAGCACCTATAGTCCCAGTTACTCAGGAGGCTGAGGCAAGAGAGTTGCTTGAGCCCAGGATTCTGAGGTATGATGCCACAGCATTCTACCAAGGGAGACAAAGTAAGACTCTGTCTCAAAAAAAAAAAAAAAAAAAAAAGAATATGCAAAACTTGTATGCACAATATTCCCCTGGCAATTTGACTTAATAAAATGACTTCCAGGTCCATCCATGTTGCTGCAAATGACAGGATCCCATTTTTTTTCATGACCAAATAGCATTCCATTGTGTATATATACCACATTTTCTTTATTATCCCATCCATTGATGGACACTTTTTAACAGCATGCATAGCTGTTGAAACTTTTGCCACTTACTAATTGTGTAAACTTGGGCATGTCAGTTGGCCTCTCTTAATCTCAGCTTTCTTACATTAAAAGTGGGGAAAATGAGGCCAGGGGTGGTGGTTCACACATGTAGTACCAGCTAGTCAGGAGGCTAAGGCGGGAGGATCACTTGAGGCCAGGAGTTCAAATCCAGCCTGGACAACATAGTGAGACCCTGCCTCTAAAAAATGACATAAAATGAGTTCAATAATATAATCTACCTCACAAAATTATCATGAGAATCAAATGAGATAGTGCATGCAAGTCAGTTAGCAAAGAACCTGGACTTTAGTTTGGTAGTAAGTGCTCAATAAGTATTGACTATTATAAGCATTTGTGAGGATTAAATAAAATCACATACAAAAACTATATTGTGTGTATAGTAACTGTTAATTGTCTTCATTTGTCTTAGTCTGTTTTCTGTTGCTTATAAAAGAATACTTGAAACTGGATAAGTTATAAAGAAAAGGAATTTATTTCTTAGTTATGGAGTCTGAGAAAGCCAAGATGGGCAGGGTGCATCAGGGGAGGGCCTTCTTGCTGGTGGGGACTCTGCAGCATCACGAGATGAGGGGTCAGAGTGCACTAACTCAGATCTCTCTACTTCTTACAAAGCCACCAGTGCCACTCCCATGATAACCTATTGATTATCATAATCTATGAATGGATCAATTAATTCCATTCATAAGGGCAGAGCCCTCGTGACCAAATCCCTTCTTCATATTGCCACATTGAGCATTAAGTTTCAACATGAATTTTACAGTGGACAAACATTCCAACCCTAACACCACACAATCCCATCCCAGTTCTACCCCACTGTCTACAGGGCAAGGTGAAAATAAGGACAGCCGTTGCATCAACATCAGAAATGGGAAATTGACAGTATGTGACACTAGTTAAGAAAAAAAAGTTAAGAAAGAGTTATACATTTTTTTTTTTTTTTTTAAAGAAAGAAAGAAAAAATCCACAGGAAGCCTAGAGATTATCTAAATGGCCAGTTACTAGAACCTAGGGGAAAAAATGTGCCAAAGCCAAAATTACCAGACACTCAAAACCAGCAAAGTCAAAGACAATGCCACCATGAAAAGATTCCCCAAAACTGGAAGGAGAGCCCAGGTATCCATAATGGGGATGCTCACAAGACCCAGCAGTAGACAGCATTCAACTGGAACATGAATTAAGTACTTACCATATAAACTTGAAGTAGAGCCAAAAAAGACTTTAAGGAGCACTTTGCAGAGAACTCCTGGGTCAATAGGAGCTCCCTTTACTATATTTCAACGAGGCAGTGATCGCTGAGTGACCTGCTTGCCCAAGTTTGAAGAAGACAGGATGCAATAGGGAAAAGAGACCTGGGTAATAAAAATCATGGACTACTTCACAGGACACATCATAACACATTCACCACTGAGAGACTTTCTCTTCTCTTCCTATCATAGTTATAAACACAGATTTACATAAATATAATGGCTACAACATTTTGTTTTGTTTCGTTTTTTAACAGGCTCACAAATGTCTCAGTAAGTTCTGAGGAGAGATGCCTGAATTATACCCGAAAGGTAATGTAGCACATGTTTTCTGGCTACTGAAATTCCATCCGTGCAAACTGAACAAATGTGTCTTTGTTAAGAGGTCAAGTTGTTCCTGTCACATGATTTGCAGGAGCTTCTTTGGGTTCTTTTACTTTCTCAGAACATTGGTGTAGTGGCTTTTCCATGATAAAAGACGCCTGGCAACGTTCATTTCACCAGTACTGTTGTAATTTTGGTTGCAGATAAAGAGAGAATCTTAAATGACTCATAGTCCTCACAAGCCGCTGTCTTTATCCAACTCTCAAACTTCTTTTTACTTGTGATCAAATGCAACTTAAAAATATTTATTTTTGCCTTTGTGCTGGGGGAGACTGCTCCATCTCGAAAAGAATATTGTTGTGAAAGTCACCTTAGTGAATCACTTTCGATCATGATGGCCAGTAATGAAATCACTCACCCTTTTGTGCTTTGCCTTTGCCACAGGTCTTAAGTTTTCTTCACAAAGACAAACAATAGTTTAATTCTTTGCCTGAAAATTGTAACAAGAAGTTTAATTCTTCTCCAGGCCGAGATCACGTACAGAAACCACTGGTCTTTATGAGGGGTGTATGCTATTTTTATCAGTAACTGAGAGCACTGATGCTTCCCGAGATGATGGAGACTTAAACTGAGGTAAGGTGATACAAATACTTGGGGTGTGACCACAGTGTGTGACCGTGACAATGGCTTGAGTTTGGGCTTCTTACCCTGCACTTTGCACACACCAGTACACATATGAGCATATGCGCATGTTGGCTGAATGCATGCTTACCACCTCTTGCGTACAGTCTTACGACTCAGCACTCATAGCACAGTGGTTACAGTGCCAGCCACATACACCAGGGCTGGTGGGTTTGAACCCGGCCCGGGCCAGCTAAACAATAATGACAACTGCAATAAAAAATAGCTGGGCATTGTGGTGGGTGCCTGTAGTCCCAGCTACTTGGGAGGCTAAGGCAAGAGAATCACTTACACCCAAGAGTTTGAGGTTGCTGTGAGCTGTGACGCCACAGCACTCTACCCAGGGTAACAAAGTAAGATTCGGCCTCAAAAAACAACAACAAAGCAAAGCAACATGAGTCTTCCAAAACTGTAACAATTATTAATTAATTGTTAATTAATTGTTAATTAGTACTACGAAACTATGAGAAATAAGTAATAAGGAACTATTAGAAACTTTAAAAGTATAGGATGTACTTAGAAGCTTAGTTCAAACCCACTCGGTATTATTAGTAGAAATGCAAATGAGCCCTGAGCTTGTGTCTCTTATATGATATATGTAGAACTGATCATTAAACTATCTTTATTAAAATGACATTTCAAACAAATTTGAAAGATTCTCAGAAAAATTCTTTTTTTTTTTTTTAAATGGTCTCATCATTCTGTTGCCCCGGGTAGAGTGCCATGGTATCATAGGTCACAGCAACCTCAAACTCTTGGACTTGAGCAATTCTCTTGCCTCAGCCTCCCGAATAGCTGGGACTACGGGTGTGCACCACAAGTCTGGCTAGTTTTTCTATTATATTTTTAGTAGAGATGGCGTTTCGCTCTTGCTCAAGCTAGACTTGAACTCCTGAGCTCAAGCAATCCTCCTGCCTCTGCTTCCCTGAGTGCTAGAATTACAGGTGTGAGCCACTGCACCCAGCCCAGAAATGGGAGCTCCTATTGACCCAGGATTTCTGATGGCTAACAAGAAAGTTGTCTAATGAGAAATAATATAACTGAAAGTAAATTACAATTGTTTAAAGCATCTTTCAAAGTCTAAGGATCACTTAATATCACTTAATAGGTGAAAATTTGGTTGAGCTCTATGCTATGGATCTGAAATGATGCATTGCTACTTGTCATAAACATACTTGATCTCTGAGAGACTAAAATCAACTCCACTTTTACCTTCTGATTTTACTAAAGCCATGAATAAATTTGACATTTTATTGTGTTTGGTCTGCTTCATTTTAAGTGATGTGTGGGTGAAAATGTATTGATTTGCGAACTCCTTTTGGTTAAGTTAACAAAATTTTCCATCATATATCACTTGTGGATTTAGTAGCATTGCCTCTGCTGTTCCTTATGGAGATTCACTGGGGAGCCTCATAACAGCACCAGGTCTGCTATAATTTGTATTATTTACTTCAGTTTGTTCTGGATGTCCCCCGTTGTTACATGGACATTAAAGTTTATCCTTTAAGTGGTTTTCAACAATCTACCCATGCTCCCAGTTGAAGATTTATTTTTTTTTTGTTTTTTTTTTTCGGAGACAGAGTCTCACTATGTTGCCCTCGGTAGAGGGCCGTGGCAACATAGCTCACAGCAACCTCAAACTCTTGGGTTTAAGTGATTCTCTTGCCTCAGCCTCCCAAGTAGCTGGGACTATAGGTGCCCACCACAATACCCAGCTATTTTTTGTTGCAGTTGTTTAGCTGGCCTGGGCTGGGTTTGAACCTGCCACCCTCAGTGTATGTGGCTGGTGCTATAACCACTGTGCTACAGGCCCCCGAGCCCTAGTTGAAGATTTAAAAATAAAAATTTTAAATTACTCCACTTAAAACTTCTCCTTCTCCTCCCTTCCCCCTTTCTTGTCTCCTCTTCTCTCTCTCACACACAGACAGAATTTTCCATACTTTCATCTTGCCCAGGAGCACACAAGTATGTTTCCTTGTAGGTTCATTTAGAAGAGAACCCAGCCCACTTTGGCTGGCAGAGCACCTAGCTTGCACTGGATAGAAAACCACATCATATGCTAGGTCTCCATTTTCCTTCCAGAACAAGCTTACTTACTTGCTGGACCCTCCTACCACACACCATTTACAATGAGCATTTACAATGACCCTCCTACCACACACCATTTACCTATGAGGGAGGGTTATAAAACCAGAAGGGGAAGAGTGGGGGATGGGGGTGAAGATGAGGGTGAGGGGTGGAAAACCACAGGGAGGTAGAAAAGCTGGGAAAGAGTCAGGACTCTGGAATCCTAAAGAGCAAGACCCTATTTCCCCTTGGATAATAGACAAAAACTAGTTAACCAAGTGGCATAACAAACCCTAGACCTCTGACTCTGTAGTTTCAGGGGCAGCTATTTGAACCTTCAGAGAGCCTTAAACATCCATCTAAGTTTAACACACATTCTGGCTGGGAAGGAGGGGTGTGCTGGTCCTCGGCAGGTGGGCTGCCATCATTTTCTAGACCCCTGTGGTGTGTTAGCCCTTCCCTCACAGGTCAAGATGTCCTCAAATAACTTTCCAGCCTGAGTCCCCAAGGCTGGTTCCCCCAACGTCCCTGCAACCATTCCCATGGGGCTCTGTCATTGCAAGAAGGGACATCTGTGGAAAGAATGGGGTATAAATCCAAAACCCTCACCCCCAGATACAGACCCCCTCATGACAATCCCTGCTTTGCTCTAAATTCATTTGTTTCCAAGAAGCATGGCCTCTTCATGACATTGGCCAAGATGAGTTGCTGCTGTTTTCAGAGCACGTTAACAAATCTCTTTTTGATATTCACAGCACTCATACTAGGTATTTGCAGTTCTGTGCTACAGTTGAGGGCGGAGCTGGGTTAGGAGCTCAGGCCTTTGACTCCACATTCAGTGCTCTTCTCATTATACTACAGTGTCATTCTTGAGAAAAGTCTAACAGGCCTTTGCTGGCCCCATCTCTGATATTATTTCTTTTTTTTTTCCCTCTCTTCTTCTGTCCTTTGCCCTTAAAGCATTCTCTGAAATGTAGCAGAAAAGATGCTGCAGTAGATTCCAGGAGGAGCAGGGCCAAGATGGGTGAAAATGAATATTTTTGTCAAACAAGACTCTTGCAATTTGACAATATATGACCACTTCCCCAACATTTTGCATATTGAAAAAAACTGGAATATGCTGTTTACCAACCAAATCACAACAGGGTTCTTTGTTGTAATGTTTTTACCGTTGCTTCCAGAATTATTCTCTGTGAAAAGAATGCAAATGGGTACAAATGGATTTTCTTTGCTTCTCTTTCATTTTAACTATGTTTTGTTAAGGTAAAATGCCCTGGATGAAATCATAATCGAGGCAGGCCTCAGGAACTTTGATTCTTATTCTGGGTTTGTAGAGGTCTCTTCTACACTAATTAAAACAGCCTTTCTACTTTATTAAAGACATATGGGAAGCTGCCCGTCTTTTTCAATGCCATATAATGGAACATGCACTAAACCCAGGTAGGAAATCTGACGCACAAAGTTAGAACTGAAAGAGACTGTGGAGATTGTTCACTGAGTTCTTGCCAGTCTCATTTTCCAGACAAGGAAGCTGAGGCTCAGTAGGGGCAGCCAAGGCTGGTGTAACAGTGTGACAGCCCTGGGAAGCCTTGAAGGCATTTTCCTCCAGTGGATACCAGCTTCCCCCAGGAGTCCGTGCTGGACAGTCTGTTAGAGGCAAAGTTCGACTCTAGTTCCTTCAAGAGCCAAGAAACAAGGGAGTGGGCCAGGACACACTCTATTTCAAACAAGCTGCACTGGGGGGAGTTGCATCAAAAAGATTTTTAAGCTGCCCCACTCCTAATGTCACTATGGTTTCCTGAGCATTTGCACTTTGGTCTTTGTCTGGGCTCCTCTCTGGTTTATGAGGCAAGCCCCAACTACTGGAAACATTTAGATCTCTATCCCTTCACTTCCCATCTCCTCTCTATACTTCGTCCATGCCCACAGGTGCTTCTCCAAGTTACCCAGATAATCTAGAAGAGATGCATCTGTTCACTTTGTTAACTTACATTGCAGCTGTCCACCTGCCACGGAGTCTTCCTAAGTTAAACCAAAAGTAACTGTCTACAATGTCAATCCCCAACCACATGATGCTTCTTGCCCCGATGCTATCATAGAAATGTGAAATAAATGCAAATCTATAGCAGACCTCATTAAAGAGGGGTTTGTTGGTTACACGCTAAAGAATCTTGTTACAAGGGGACCAGGATATTACAATGGCACCCCGTCTAAATTTTGACTCACCCTGAGACATAGCTAACAAATACTTCAAAGGACTTGCTCAGGAATTGGTTTAAAAACATGTTTGTACTTAGGGAATGCAGATCAGTACACAACAGCTACAAGTGCATTTATAAGAAGAAATAATAAAATAAATATGCATGAACCCTATTCATAAAAATATGGTGTTTAATAAATTAATACGTAACAAAGCGCTGGTATAGAAAAATTATAAATAAATTATATAGGTACTCCACCCTCAAGGAGGGGGCACCTAACCCCCCACTTCTTTAGTGTGGGCTGTGCATAATGACTCCTCAGAGTACAGCACAGAAAGGGGGTTAAAAGTAACTTTACAGTGGAGAAACTTGACCTCAGCCAGTTGATTGAGGTCAACATCAATACTCTTAAATCATACTGATAATATGAGGTTGGACAATTAAATTAGTGAACTCATCCTAGGAAAAGTGCTACATACCTCAGTGCTGAATATCACTAGGGTTGCCTTCAAGGTACTCCCCTTGGGAAGCTACGCACCTATGCTAGTGCCCAGTCCACCTTTTAAAGAAATTTTGGAACTCTTTCTGAAATGGGCATCAAAGCTGTCATCATACGAACTCTGGAAATTAAGTTCAATAACTTATCCTAGAAAAAGTGCTTTGAAGGATGGACTAGGGGCTGGTATCAGTGCATAGCTTCCCAAGGAGAAGTACTTCAAAGGTGACTGTAGTGGTATTCAGCAGTGAGGTATGTAGCACTTTTTCTAGGATGAGCTCATGAACTTAATTGTTCGACCTCAGATGAAGCAATGAGCTACATAGCTTAATGCGATGTGACAAAAATGACACTTTTCCTTTGTGAATTTCCTTCCAAACACCCACAGCCCCAGAGTAATGTGGGAAAGACATCAGGTAAGTTTTAATAGAGGGAAATCTTATGAAATAACTGATCAGCATTCCTCAGAAATGCTCAGGTCAGCAAAAACAAGGAACATCTGAGAAGCGATCACAGCCTAGAGGAGGCTAAAGAGACAAGGCAAACACAGTCAACCTTTGAACCACATAGGGGCCAGGGGTGCTGACTACCCCTGCACAGTCAAAAATCCATGTATAACTTTCCATTACCCAAAATGTAACTTCTATTAGCCTACTATTGACAGATGCTTTACTCATAGCATAAAGTCGATTAACACATATTTTTGTTATGTGTATCCTTACAACAAAGTAAGCTAGAGAGAAGAAAATGGTATTAAGAAAATCATAAGGAAGACAAAATGTATTTATTTCTTCCAGTTGGAAGTGGGTCATCATATAGGTCTTCATGCTCAAGATCACTGTGTGAGCAGGCTGAGGAGGAGGAAGAGGAGGCGTCCCAGGGGTGGCAGAGGAGGTGGAAGGGGAGGCAGGAGAGACAGGCACACTCCGTGTAACCTTTTGGAAATTCATTCTAATTTCTGTCTGACTTTTTGTTTTTTCATTTATCTAAAAATGTTTCTAAGTGGTACCAATCCTTCTTTCACCATTTTCCTTAGTTCCAATGTCCATATCATAGAAGAGTCCACTTGTTAAGGAGTCAAAAGCTCTCCTGAAGGACCAGAACCCTTCTGCCAAGTTGTCTACTGTCAGTTTGTTTGCTGCCCAGCTTTCCCTATGCTTTCCTCCCCATCGTCTGGCACTGGTTCAGAAGCACTCACCTCTGCCTTTTGCTAATCTCTCTGGTCTGGCATCCATTAGGTCTTGAATTTCTCTAAGAGCCATATCTTAAAACCCTTTACCTCCCTCATCACCTTGGGTTTTGTTTGTTTGTTTGTTTGTTTCCCATATCCATGATCTCTTTCCTAATTTCCTCAACTGGCTCTGCTGTAAATCCTATGCAGTCAGGCACAACATCTGGACACACTTTGTCCAGCAAGAAATTATTGTTTCAAGCTTGGTGGCTTTCACAAGGTTTTTCTGTATCAATGATGGTACCTTAAAAGTGTGACCCTTCCAGACTTTCCTGATGTTCTCCCTGTCAGGATTCTCTTCCACAGTATTCACCGTCCTTTCCAGAGAGTACTGTCTATTAAGAGCCTTAAAAGTCCTACAATCCCCTGATCTAGAGGCTGAATTAGGGATGTCATTTTTAGTGGAAGACCACTTTGATGCCTTCAGGGTTGTTCAGGACTTCTTTTTGTACAACCCCAAACTAGCAGCTTATATATATTTTTCACTGCAAGACGGGGAGTAGGCATCTTTATAGATAGGGATAGTATTGATTATACTGTATTTGCACAAAACGGTGGAGTTAGTCTATCCCATCCTGCTGTAAATCCTGGTGCTTGCTCTCCTCCTTAGTAATAAATATGCTTTGTTGTTGTTGTTGTTGTTGTTGTTGTTTTCCTTCAGAATAAGGAGTCTTAATCTGCATTAAAAACCCATTCAGGCTTGGGTGACGCCTGTGGCTCAGTTAGTAGGGTGCTGGCCCCATATACCGATGTAACCGGTTCAAACCCAGCCCCAGCCGAACTGCAACAAAAAAGTAGCCAGGCGTTATGGCGGGTGCCTGTAGTCTCAGCTGCTTGGGAGGCTGAGGCAAGAGAATCGCGTAAGCCCAAGAGTTAGAGGTTGCTGTGAGTCGTGTGAAATCATGGCACTCTACCCAGGGCGGTACAGTGAGACTCTGTCTCTATAAAAAAAAAAAAAAAAAAAAAAAAACCATTCAGGCAGATATTCTTTCTCCTCAATGATTTCTTAATTCACCTGCTGCCTCTTGGTTAGCAATAGCTGCTTCTCCTACTATCTTGACATTTTTAAGGCCATATCTTGTTCTAAAATGATTGAACTGTCTTTTGCTGGCATTAAATTTTTCAGCTTTAGACCTCTCATTTTCCTTTTCCTTTAAGTTGTCACACAATTATGCTGGTTTTGTCAAATCATGTTAGAGTGTGTAGGTATGCCTTTCTCATAGTAGTCCTGCACCCACATAAAAGCTGTATTTTCAATATGAAATGAAAAGGCATTTCACAAAAAGTGCAAGGTTTTTGAAGCTGCTGGCATAGCTGCAGTGATAACTTCCTGAATTTCCTTCTCTTTTCTATAGTGGTCCTTATGATAGATTCATTTATCTTGAATTTGTGGGCAACCATAGCTTCAGACCCCAATCTTAGGTTTATATTAAGCAATTCAACTTTTCTCATAATGTTGATATTGCTCTAGTTTTTTTGGAAGTACTTGCAGCATCACTAGTGGTACTTCATATGGATCACATAGTATTATTCAAAGTTTAGGATCGCACTAAACACAATGGAAAATACTAGAGCACCACAAAGGATCATCTTTTACTGTGATATGCAATTTACTAGAGAGACAATCTACATGAACTGTTTAAATGACCATACTACTTAAAGCAATTTACATATTCTATTCAACCCCTACCAAGAAACCAATGCCATTTTTCACAGAAATAGAAGAAACAGTCCTAAAATTCATATGGAACTAAAAAAGAACCCAAATAGACAAAGTAATTTAAAGCAAAAAGAACAAAGCTAGAGGCATAACACTATCTGACTTCAAAATGTATTACAAAGCTATACCAACTAAAACAACATGGCACTGACATTAGTAAACACATAGGGCAGAATAGAGAACAGAGAAGTAAATTAATGCATTTATTGCCAACTAATATTTTTGCAAAGGTGCCAAGAACATGCACTAGGGAAAGGACACCCTTTTCAGTAAATGGTGCTGGGAAAATAGGATATCCATATGCAAAAGAATAAAATTAGACCCTATCTTTCATCACATTTAAAAATCAACTCAAAATCTTAAACACAGGGGAAATACTATAGGCCATTCTTCTAGGCAGTGGTTCTCAATCTGTGGGTCATGACCCCTTTTTAACAATGAAAGTACATTGAGGCATTAGGAAGGTTGAGAACCACTGGTCTAGGCAAAGATTTTTTATTAACTATTAAACACCAGAAGAAAACATAGGAGAAATACTATAGCCTGTTCATCTAAGCAAATACTTTTTGCCTGAGACCTCAAAAGCACAGGAAATAAAAAATATACAAGTGGGACTATATTGAACTAAAAAGCTTCTGCATGCAGTAGAAACAGTCAACAGAGTGAAGAGACAATCTACCAAAGGGAAGAAAATATTTGCAAATTATTAAACCAAGGAGCTAATATCCAGAATACACAAGGAACTCAAACAACTCCACTGTTAAAAAAAAAAAAAATCTCATTATATAGTGGGCAAAATCCCATCATGCGAATAGACAATTCTCAAAAGAAGACATACAAATGGCCAACAGGTATATGATAAAAGGCTGAATATCATTAATCACCAGGGAAATGCAAATCAAAACACAATGAGATATTATCCTAGCCTGGTTAAACTGACTACTATTAAAAAAGATAGCAGATGCCAATGAGGATGCAGAGAAAAGGGAATTATTGTATACTGTTGATGGGAATGTAAATTAGTATAGTCACTGTGGAAAACAGTATGAAGGCTTTCCCAAAATCTAAAAATAGAAATACTATATGATCCAGCAATCCCATGACTGTGTATTTATGTAACAAAAAATCAATTAACAATATCAAAGAGATACCTGCACTCCCATGTTTATGGCAACACTACTAACAATAGCAAAGATATGGAATCAACCTAAGTACCCATTAATGGGTAAATGTATAAATAAAATATGGTATTTATATACAGTGGGATATTATTCAGGCATAAAAAAAATAAAATTATGTTATTTGTAACAACATGGATAGAACTGGACATCATTATGTAAAGTTAAATAATCCAGGCACAGAAAGACAAATATCACATATTCTCATTTATAATATGAGAGCTAAAAAATGTTAATGTCATGGAGGTAGAAAGTACAATGATAGGTACCAGAGACTGGGCAGAGTGTCAGGTGGGAGAGATAAGGAGAGGTTTATTAATGGGCACAAATATATTTTAGAAGGAATAAGTTCCAATACTCGATAATAGAGTAGGATGACTATGTATTTTATGTATTAAAATAGCTAGAACAGAAGATTTGAAATGTTTCCAACACATAGAAATGATAAATACTTGAGGTGATGGATATCCCAAATACTCTGACTTGGTCAGGTGCAGTGGCTCATACCTGTAATCCTAACACTATTGGAGACCAAGGTGGGAGGATTACTTGAGCTTAGGGGTTCCAGACTATCCTGAGCGAGGGTGAGACCCTATCTCTACTTTAAAAAAAAAAAAAAAACAAAAAAACAAAAACAGAAAAATTAGCCAGCATCATGCCAAGGACCTATAGTCCCAGCTACTCAGGAGGCTGAGGCAAAAGGATCCCTTGAGCCCCAGAGTTTGAGGTTGCCATGAGCTAGGCTGAAGTCACAGCACTCTAGCCCAGGTAACCGCAGGAGACTCTGTCTCAAGAAACAAACAGGCTTGGCGCCTGTACCTCAGTGAGTAGGATGCCAGCCATATACACCAAGGCTGGTGGGTTTGAGCTCAGCCTGGGCCTGCTAAACAAGGACAACTGCAACAACAACAACAACAAAAAAATAGCCAGGTATTGTAGAGGGTGCCTGTGGTCCCAGCTTCTTGGGAGGCTGAGGCAAGAGAATCACTTAAGTGCAAAAGTTTGAGGTTGCTGTGAGCTGTGGTGCCACAGCACTCTACTAACAGTGACAAAGTAAGAGTCTGTCTCAAAAAAAAAAAAAAAACTCAAGTACTCTGACTTAATCATAACATACATTAGGCAATGTGTATAATAAAATATCACATATACCTCATAAATACATATAAATATAGCAATAAAAATATCAAAAAATGAAATAGTAAAAATGAAGTCTATTGATTTAAAAAATTATGTGGTAACTTACATAAATGAAACAGTTCTAAAAATAACATTTCCTTTTTTTAAAAGGAATTTAAATCTAAATAAAGATTAATTTTAATCTTTTAAAATTTTAAAAGATTTTTTAATCTCAAATCAATAATCTAACCTTCCACCTTAAAACAATGGGAAAGGATGAACAAATCAAATGCAAGGCAAGCAGAAGGAAGAATATAGTAAAGATTAGAGCAGAAATAAATTTAATAAAGAACAGAAAATAATAGAGAAAAATCCATGAACCCCAAAGTTAGTCCTTTAAAAATATTTTTTAAAAAGTTATAAACTTAACTTGACTGGCAAAGAGAGAGAGAAAAAAGCCTCAAATTACTAAAATCAGAAATGAAGAGAGAGCATTAATACTAATCTTACAGAAATAAAAAAGATTTTAAGAGACACTATGAACAGCTGTGTGCCAACAAATTAAATAACCTAGATAAAAACAAAAAAAAATCCTAGAAAGACAAACTACCAAAACTGACTCAAGAAGAAACAAAATCTATAGATCTATAATAAATGAAAAGATTGAATTATTTTGGGGGGAAGAACTACCTGCAAAGAAAAGGTAAGGCCCAAATATCTTCACTGCTGACTTTTACCAAACATTTAAAGAATTCATACCACTCCTTCTCAAACTCTTTCAAAATACAGAAAAGGAACTACTTCCCAACCAATGCTATAAGGCAGGGGTGGCGAACACGCAGCTCCCGGCCAAAATGAATGCGGCTCTTTGCCTCTTATCATTATTTTGTATACTGTGGCTCTTTGCCAAGTTTGGATTTTGTTATGCTGCTTCTGAGGAGGGACCTCTGAGGAGAGATCT
>CAUYPK010041921.1:0-10406 GCA_963574355.1 Loris lydekkerianus
TGGGGGGGGGACACAATGATTGGTGGGCATTTACATAACAAATGCAATCAGCACACCCTAATTATTTGTACCCTTGATGCATCCCAAAAAATAAAAAAAAAAAAAAAAAAAAAAAAAAAAAAGGCACCTGGCCTTTAGGACATAAAGATGCCTGTAGTGTTCCAATTAACCCTTCCTCTTCATGCTGATTCCAGCTGAAATATCTTGACAATAGTTCAATGTTAAGGAGAGAAAACATCTGTATATTCTAACTGTAGGAGATTCAGATTATGCCCCTGATAGGGTCTGTGCCATCACCTACTTTCTGGCCTATTGAGGGCTGGATGTTCTGCCATGACCTTGAGCTTTCATCTCTGCAGTTTCTTCTGTTGCTTCAAATAGGGGACTTCAAGACCACTAGGAGCAGAGCCAGTGGTTCTTAATCCCTTAGGTTCCTTAAAGGCTCGCCCTGATGGTACCTACCTTGAGTCCACACCACCGCTTCCTGCCTTCTAACCCTGGAGTTTTCATGTTATACCTGGAGTACAAGCTGAGCCAACTTCCTCAGTTGAGCAACCTAGAAGTACCACATGGGGCCGTGGCCACCAATGGGAGGGACATAGTGAACACCTTCCAGTGTGGAGACCCAGAATCTTCATACAGCCTCACTAAAGATGTCCAGCAGGACCACGCTGCCAGGGTAAGTGGTTACATTGACTCTCCCTTTTCCTCAATCTTGCTTCTCTGGAATTTCATTCCCCAGCAAACTATTAGCACAAAAGCCTTAGACTTGGGCCCTGGATCTAAAGTTTCCAGGAGAACTGAGTCAAAATCTTACCCAGGTATATTTTAGGATCTTTTAAGCAAATTGAATTTGAGTTACATTTTTATATGTGAAATGAAGCTAGCAGAGCTTAAAGATTGAATGAGATTGTACAGGGTAAGAGTTGAATGTTTAATGCAGAAAGGGACGAGCACTTTTTCCTGACTGAAATAATACTCAACACAAATTAGTCCCTTTCATTTTGTTTTTGGCTATCTTACAGTTTCCACCCTGTTTCTGTGGCTGGTTATCTGAAACGTAAGACTTAGTAAGTGAATCAAAGTGATAATTGTCAGTAGAATAAAATAGGGTGTTGGTGACTTCATGTGACTCAGCTTCAGATGACCTAGGGAAGCAACCACATAACCCACTACAGAATGAACTTGACCGTGTGAATCCTGTTAGGCAGAAGTCAGTCCACTGGGTTTTCTGAGAGGGCAGCTGTCTCAGCACTTTGCTGTTTTCCTTTATAAGGCCAAGATAAGAACGGGATTTCCTTTCTCATCAGCTTTGTTTCCCATGTGTATTCAAGTCACCTCTGTTAACCTTCCAAATTCTAAACAGACTTACCCAGTAGGGCTTTGTGTGTTTTATAAAGGTTCTGACTTAGTACTACATCACAATGAGGTTTCATGTTATAGTGGAGAGAACATGGGCTTGGGAATCAGATCTGGGTGTGAATTGGCTTCCTGCTTATCCATGTGACTTGGAAAAGCCACTTATGCTGGAGAGTGAATATGTGAAAGGTTAATATATATAACCTAAAAGCTATTGAGACAATCATGACCTAATAAGAGTTTCTATTTAACATAATGCCAAATGTTTAGGGAAAAACAAATGCTTAGGAAATATTTTCCATTCTTTTGGGCTGTGAAATAGTTAGCATTGCTATTAGCAACCAGATTTTTTTACGTGCGTTAACCCTAAAATCTAGCCACTACTTTCTTTAGTCCAAGCTACAATTAGACAACACGGCTTATGTCTGCCCTTTGACATCTACTCTCCAGCCCTCCCACACTTCACTCTGCCCAAGACCCTGGCAGGGATGAACCACATCAATGGGTCCTCCTAACCCTGGCATCTGGGTGAGTTCAGCCAATGAGGGAGAAGACAGAGAAAGGAAAGAAGGAAGGATTGAGTTGAGAATAAAGTTGTAAAGCTGCCTCACGGGGGCTGTGTCCCTCTTCTCTGCACAATCTCTCCTTCCAAGTTCCAGGAGATGCTCTCTCTCCCTCGTTCTTTAGCCTCAGAGTGATCAGTATCCAGTTGACTGATGCTCCAAAATGCATTTTGCCTTATGGCTTCTTACTGCTGCTTCCCTCTTAGCCAATTTGCAAATCAACTGTTTATTTGTAAGTCACAAATGTACTCTAATCAAAGTGTCATCTACTGTGACATTATACATAGAATCTAAGTGTCACGTTATTTCACCTATTCTCATGTCGCCTGCATCTGGGGTTTGTATTATCCTTGTTTAACTGAAGAGGTAACTGCTACAATGAGCAGCTTGGTAATTTTCATGAGGACGCCTGGGTAGTCAGTGGTGATGACGGGGCCTGATGAGCAGATTCAAGTCTGAAAGCTGCTTCTGCAGCCATGCTTCACCAGGTCCTTTGTTTTTTGATATATTTATGAACCCATCTGAAATTTGTAATCTTGAACTTAACACAGAAGATTGAAGGCTTCCATCCACATCCCCCTAAGATTTTGGTACCCAGACTGTGAATCTTCTGAGCTCATGATGTAGCCCTCCTCTGATTACTAAGAATTAGTTACTACCCACACCCTTGCTGAATAACTGCAGGGAGACATTGAAGAGGCTTTTGGATCCAACTATACCTCTTCTCTCCTCCTAGTAACCAAGCCTATAGTTAAATTTAGTTATAGAATAATCCATCTGGGGACATGGCTCAGGAGTTTACTTACAGGGGGGTAAGAGAACACATGGGGGAATTGGCTTCTAATATATGCTTGATCAAGGAGGCTGAATAAGGAAAAGTATATTGATTTGGGAGTAATGTCCCAGAGGATGCAGGTTTTAACACCATACCAAGAATCTCTCAGGAAATGGTATAAACCTGCCATTAGGATGGCTTCTAGAAGCATGGCAGTTGTAGCTCACACATAGCAAAGCTGAAGCACAAAAATAGTTATAAATAGCTTAAGAATGTGTTACAAAGCTTGGTGAAATGGGCTTGGTGGATGTTTTATATTATATGACTGGAAGACTTAACACAGTTGTATTCCATAGGAAAATACTAAGGGCATATCACTTACTAAGAAAGTAGAAAATGAGCTGGTGTGTAGAACCCCAGTGTCAAAGGTGGCTTTCACCTGTTAGCCACAGGGCATGGAAAGCATATCCATTCACTGATCTTCCCAGGACTGTGTTAATTTCTCTCATCAGAGCGTGAAGCCATCTAGGCCGTCTGGACACACTGCATAACAGCACGATCTAGTATATCAGTGAATTTCTGCTGACTAAGCAAGATGAGCAAGAGCTAGCCAACACACGGACCGCTTGGTAGGACACATACACTTCAGAATATTCAGAAGTTTGCCATAATCACAAGCTTTTTAGAAGTCCAATGGTCAAAGGTGTTCTGGAGTTTCCCCTCTAAAGTAAAAATACCAAATTGTTGCCACTTGTAACTCCTGCTACAAAAAAGAAGCACAATGCCTGATGGGCCTCCTCTTTGAGACTTGGAAGATTATTTCACATAATGAGGAACTGCTCTAAAGCCCAACACTTTTGATCAGACCCAAAACAGAAAAGAGATTTAAAACTTGTCCAGGATGTAATGCAACGATCCCCATTGCTTGGGCCTTGTGATCTGCCAAGACCCTATGACAGGAGAAATACCTACAAGAAAAATGCATATGGGATTTGTGGAAAGTCCCAGAAATGATCATGCACAGGCCTGTGAATTTTGAGCAAGCCTATGACATCTTCAATGGGTAACCTGAACACCTTTTCATTTAGCCAACTTAGAATTTTAAAAGGAATCTACACAGTAAGGTATTGAATATAATAGTTCCTCATAGGTGGATTGTTTCTTTAATTCCCTACCTGTATAATAATCTCTTCTAGAATTTACTGGGAGTTGACATTAAGCCCCTTGGCCCACAGTTTCTAAAACTCTACCTTTTATTCTCTTCCAAAATTCTAGTGATCTTTTCAACTCTTGCATCTTATTTCTTTACTGTGACTAACAAAAAGTATCTTCATATCAAACCCACAAATTTTAATTATCTTAAGATATGTTCTTCTGAACCTCAAACTTAGAAATAATTTAGATTCTAAGTTATAATTGAGTTCATCTTATCTTTCCACTTAATGTTGTTTATGCCCTAGAAATATTTTGAAAATTTTTCTTTAAGAAATATCCAGTATCTATTTTTTTTCTAAGTCTTGCAATTTCATCCTACCACCACTACCTAATGTGGCTGTGGTGTAATACTCTCACAACTGCTCATCATGAGCCTAACCCTGGAAGTTCTTCCAAGTCATAAGGCCAGATGGGCCCAACCCCACTCCAAAAGATGGAAATGGTATACTAAAGATCAAATATGAGCAGAACCCGAAAGTCCCAGCAAGTTTATTCTGGTATATTCCTATTGTCCCAACATTCCATCTGGCTTAGGACTGACTTGTCCTGAAATTTCCTTTTTAAAAAGATGTTAGTAGTTTCATTAAAATACCCTGGAATGGATTTTTATAGAAAACATGCTTATACTTCAAGCAGTTATTACCTGGGAAAGTTACCTCCACCCAAGAGAGGAGCCAGGGTTGTGTAGAGGGATGCTAATCTTTTAATTTCCAGCCAAGTATCAAGAAAGCTTCCATTCTAAATCCTGAGCTTAGGATACACAGACTAATGCAAGACTCACTCCTAAGAAAGCTACAGCTGCCTCATGGCTGTGAGACAGAGGACTCCCCTGTGGCCAATCGGTACCACAGACCCTGTTGGAACTGGAGGTATGAGAGTGTTTCCAGGGGCCAGAAGCAGAAGTCTTACATGGTGCCCAGCAAGACACTCCAAAGCCACATGGACAAATCTCTGAGAAAAGGAGCTTTCTCCAACCATCTGCCACAATGAGTGTGAGGCCGGTTCTACTCAGAATTTCCTATCACCTTACTACCCTCCCTCACTGTTCAAGGCTTTCTACCTGAGCAGGCCCACACTGAAGAAGGGGGAAATGTTCACTTTAAAGTTTGGAGTTCAGATGGGTATCTTGGATATTCTGACTTCTGAATTAAACCTATGTTTTAACCTAAAGCAACCATGGGAGTAATACTTATAAAAGTGAATGAAAAGGTACCTACGTGTAAATGCCAAGAGATCTGTGACAAGGAAAAAAATCTCCCATTGATTACTATGTAAAGGATAGTCAGAGAAAAAACAGTTTCAATGTGACTTAGGCTTCAGTTACTCATTCACTTTCTGAAGAGCCATGGCTTTCATCAGATTTCTAAAGGGATCTGTGACATGAGAAAAGGTTATCCAACCTTTTTGTATTTTATAGAGCAGGGAAATGAGCTGAAGCATGCTTCTGTGTACACAAGACCTGAATAAATGTCTCTTGCTCCCAGCCTAGGGCTCTGAGACCAAAGCCTTAGGGTTTTAAACGTCAAGTGTAAACACAAAATTCTGCATCTAAGATCAGATTTTATGTACTTTCACATTTCTCTCCTAATGAGTGATTCCAGGCAGCAGACCAATTGGAAGCAAAGGGAAAAGGAAAAAGGAGGGTCTGGCTTTCTTGGGGCAAATCGTGCAAGGATCATATGTCTCCATAATGAGGCTCCAGTAGTTTCTAAGCCATGGTCTCACTCACTGCCAACCACATCTGTCTGCACACTTGATGGGCTGCAGACTTCATTTGTCCAAGAGACCCTGATTGCTCTTGACAGGGCCAGAAACCCTGGAGGCCCTCAGACTCAGGCAGGCAGGGGTGTCCCAAGCACTGGCCATCCTAGGGGGGTTTATTCTGTGTTTGCTCATGGCTAGGACTAGAAGCAGTTTGTGTTTTGTTTCCTTTTGTTTATAAGGAACAGACATTTGAGATTTGGTAGCCATCCCGCTCTTGGTGATATAGGTTATGCTGAAGTGGGATGGGAACCGGACTCTACAGATGGCTCTTCCACTCTTTAATTGGAAGAGGAGAGAATCAGTAGCAGGAAGTATGCCTGTCTTCTTCTTCTTCTTTTTTTTTTTTTTTTTCCAGTTTTTGGCCAGGGCTGGGTTTGAATCCGCCACCTCCAGCATGTGGGGTCGGCGCCCTACTCCTTTGAGCCACAGGCGCTGCCCTATGCCTGCTTTCTTTAAATTGATGGAGACTTTGGTCTGGAACATAGTTGCCATCTTCTTGCTCATTTATAGCACATTCTCCAATTCCCCCACCAACTTTTTGCCTTCTTTATGTTGTTATGGAATTACTTGTTTGTATCCCCTAGCAGTCCATAAAATTAAAAGTAGGGATACTGTTTATGGGTATAAAAGTGTAAGACCATCACAGCCTCTCAGCTTGTAAAGACCTGGTAACTTGCTGAATGTATTCTTTCCTGTGGATAACTAAGCACGATAGACACTGTGCTGCAGACACAAAGACCAAGACATTAACTTCTAGATGCTCCAGACTCTGGGAGGACAGATAAGGAACCGGATGTGTACAAGACACAGCATGCATATGGGGTGCTGTGGAAGTGTGGGCAAAGTGTAGCCAACCAGAGCAGCTTCCACAAGGTGATGTGAGGAAGAGTGAGAGTGACCCTGGCCCTGCAGTACATCCCAAGGACAGAGGCAGATGTCGGGTGAGACTGGAGCACAGAATGAGTTAGAAGGAGAGGCTGATAGTGATGCCCAATCATCAGGGGAGGGGTACTCTGGATAACGTGGGGCTTTTGTGCTCTGTTATGCGTTTCCACCTGATTCACTCTACCATGTGAATTAGAAGCCTGGGAATAACCTCTCCCAAACTCCCTTGCCTGCCTCCAGAGTTCTGCATCAATATGGCGCCCATGTGAGAAATGGATGGTGGAAATGAGACAAGGGTCATATTCTCCAGCAGTGATAGTGGTTGTGAGTTTTCACAGGAGACCGAGTTCCCAATGCTAGGAGGTCATAGTTCTCCTGGAGGCAATAGAAGAATTGTGCAGCTAGCCATGCTGGGTTAGAGGCAGGAAGACAAGGGTGAGCAGGCAACTAGAGTCAAAGCAGTGAGGGGGAGAAGACGCTGAACTAATATGATGACTGCTGTAATAAAGCATAAAAGGCAGACACAAAGTTCAAATTAGCTATCAGGCAAAGAAGTGTTTAGAGAAACCGAGAATCTCTATTTGTAGAATAAAATCAGCATTGTATTAGTATGAGCAGCATTTGATAAGACTATGTCTAGATAAATAACTTGGGAGCTGATCTTGAATTATTTTCCTTGTGTCTAAATCAGGGAAAGATTCTAGGGAAGTCTTTTTAAGGAGGTGAAATATATTTCCTTGGTTCTTGAGGATCAGGTGTCCTCCAACTATAGCCCGCGGGCCACATGTGGCGGTGTGATTGTATTTGTTCCTGTTTTGTTTTTTTACTTCAAAATAAGATATGTGCAGTGTGCATAGGAATCTGTTCATAGTTTTTTTAACTATAGTCTGGCCCTCCAATGGTCTGAGGGGCAGTGAACCGGCCCCCTGTTTAAAAAGTTTGAGGATGCCTGGAAGTGATTCCCTGTATCCTTCCTCTTCCACCTTTAGCTAACACCTACTCTGTACCTTCTATGTCCTAGACCCCTGCTGTATTGTGTAGTGTCATTGTAACCTACAAAGAGGCATTGTCACTTTGCAAGAAGGGCATAATAACTTGCCCCAGGTTACCCAGTTAGAAGGCAAAACATGGTCTCCTGATTCCAAAGCCAAGTACATACTACTTCTATTCCATGTTTCCTCTGAGTATAAAGTATCACAGGAATGTTGTAAGGTCTCTGCTAGTTGTACCAAGTAGACAGTATGGGGTGGATTGGAAGGAGGTACACCCAGTGGAGCTCGTTGAGGGGGCCTCAGTGCACCAGCAGAGGAACTTCTTTGGGAGCTATAACTATATTAACATAAAAAACTCTTAGGCCCATAGCAAAGTGCACAAATTATGAACAGATGGTTTCCATTGGCCAAGTCCACCCAGAGCCAGAGGAAAGCATGGATGTGTGGTCTGTACTGTCAACCTCCAAGGCACAGAGCAGGGAGGATGTAGGTGGAGATTGAACTTGAAGAGTGAACTGTGGTACTCAGCACAGTTCCCTTAGTTCTGCAGATCCTCTGAAAAAGTGTCCCTTCATTAAATGCTTCATTATCACCCTCTATGTGCTGGGGCAGGACAAATACATATCCAAAATCTCTTCCTAAAATGAGAATGTCCTGAACATACTTTCATGTAACAGTCTGAATAGTATTATGCTATATGCGTATAACCCTTTCTTTAGCAGTCAACCATCAGTTGATAACTTGGGGTGTTTCTACATTTTGGCTATTGTGAATAAAATACCCTGAGCATCGATATGTAAATATCTGAGACTTGGTATTCAATCTTTTGGGGTGGGTATATACCTAAAAGTGGAATTACTAGATTGCATTCATTTCTATTTTATCTTCTTTAAATGTTTTGTTAGAGGTCTTTTACTATGTTTGCAAGTTTTTTTTTTAAATGGCATTTTTAGGTTAAAAAAAAAGTTACAATGTAAAGTAACTTATTTTTTAAATATTTCAGATTAATGAGGGTATACCTGATTAGGTTACAGTGTTAGCATTTGTTGGGGACAATTCAAGTTGTAGTTGAGCTCTTCACCCAGGGGGTGCACTGTGCTTCCCTTACATTGTGCCCGTGAGGCGAGAGCTTAATAATCCCTTACCCTCCCCCCACTTAAATTTGTTTTTCTCTCATGGGGTGGAGTTGTTTATCTATTGGTCTCTTATTAGTTTTGCATACCTTTGATACTTTCCCATTTTTGTGATACTTCACTAAGAATGTTCTTCAACTCTAAGTGAAGATGTAAAGTCTCCATCTTATGGTTGAATAGTACTCCACGGCATACAGGTACCACCACTTGTTAATCCATTCATGGGCCCTTTGTTTGCTTCCATGTCTTGGTGATTGTGAACTGGGCTGTGATGAACATTATAGTGCAAATGTCTTTATGGTAAGATATTTTTTTTCTTCTGGGTAGATACCCAGTAATAGGATTGTGGGGTCAAATGGAAGGTTTACTTTTAGCTCTTTGAAGAAGGAAACACTTTTATACTGCTGGTGGAATTGAAAACTAATACAGCCTCTGTGGAAAGAGCATGGAGAATTCTTATTTCTATTTTTAATTTCTTCAGGATCATTCGTACTGTTTTCTATAGTGGCTACACCATTTACGTTCCTACTAATAGTCACAGGGTTCCCCTTTTTCTATGTTTTTACTAACATTTCTCTAGTTTTTTCATAGCTAATTGGATGGGTGTGAAATAGTATCTAATTCTGATTTTGTACTTCCCTATTTGAGAGTTGAGCATCTCCATGTTTATTGGCCATCTGTATATCTTTGGGTAAATATTCAAGGCCTTCATCCATTTTCAAACCAGAATTTTATTGAGATGTAGCAGCTCCTTATGTATCCTGAATATGAGCACTTATCAGATATAATATGAAAATACATTTTCCCATTCTTCCTGTTGCCTTCTAAGTTCTTTTTTGAGAAGTTTTAAATTTTGAAGCAGTTTATCTGTTTCTACTTTTTTGCCTTATTTTTTGGTGTCACATCTCAGAACATTACCAAATCCAATGTCATGAAACTTTTTCTAAGAGTTTTGTACTTTTATGTTTGAGCCTCTGAGCCATTTGGTGTTAACTTTTGCATGTTGTGTAAGGTAGGGGTGTGAATTCATTCTTCTATATAATATCTGTTACCATGCTTTGTATGATTTCAATCTTTGACTTGTTTTGTGGCCTAACTTATGGTCTACATTGGGTGTTGCGTGACCGGAGACGCGAACGAGCAGAAGCTTTGCTATAGGTGTAAAACTTGCTCCTATAATTATTAAGTCAAGAAACAGACTATACACTCTGATATGGCGTATATCAAAGTTTTTTATTCCAAGTTCAGGTTTTTATACTTTTTCAGTCAGGTACACACTTAATCCCTTAACCATTAGTTTCCTCATTTTCTTACTTTATTTTTTTACATATCAATACAATCACTTTTGTAATTAATCTCTCATATTTTCTTGACAATGACTAATTTCCGAGCAGGGCACAAAGACGGAAGTAGCCACAGGGGAACAATATCCTCAAGCATTCACTCAGTCCACCCAGTATGAAGTAATGACTGTGTCCTTTCTTCAGGGAAGAATATCTATAGACCTCTGACAATATGTTGTTAACATATGTCAACCCTCTGGCCCATGTCTCTGAGGAAGGGCTGCACACCCTTGGATCTCAGGCTTAACGGGAGTATTGCCTCAGAGAAAAGGCCTAAGGAATTTTCCAAAAAAGCTTATCTCTGTGAGTAACCCAGGGGGGTCCAGATTTCTTAAGCCTCTGGAAGAAAAGTAAGTCATTTTAAACTCACACCGAAT
>CAUYPK010041923.1:0-19599 GCA_963574355.1 Loris lydekkerianus
GAGCACCCAATTTTTATGCCAACGGAATTAATCGACTTGTGTTACGTTGGCAAAAGTGCACTGATTCAAATGGCGCTTATTTCGATTAAATTGAATAAATATTCACTGAGATATTATAGTTTAAAGTAGACTCATAAAAACGGACAAAACTTTTCAAATGACCTAATATTGTACTATGTGTGTGTTAGTGTGATGACTCAAACAATATCCTGAACTCACAAACTCAAGAAAATAGCAGGTCCCTACATATCCTCAACTCACAGACTCAAGAAAATAGCAGGTTCTTACATTCACTTTTGCTACAGAAGGTTTGCATGGCACCATCTATCCCTAGCTTTGTTTTCCTAAAACCTAAGTGCTGAGACATTATGCTGGAGGAAGGAGGTGAGGTAAAAGAAGCAGGGTTGCCAGAGAAATGGAAAGAGAGGTGCCAGGAGTCCACACACCCAGGAGAGAACCAGATGTTAGCTTTTTGAAATTAAGAAATACGGCATTTGGCGTTCCCATTGCTCTGGGAGTTGGCTGAAACTCTATGGGTAAGCTTGGTGGCAGCTGTGGAGGAGATTGCTTCTAAGCGTTAGGAATTATCAGCTCTGGCAAAAGTTCCTATTCCCTGTATGTGGCCCAGCAACCAGAGTCCTCAAAAGGAAATTTGAAGGATCAAGGGCTTGGTCTTAGACAATGTGTATCTTTTGAAGGAGGGCTCCATGAAGTGAGAAATCTTTGACATGTTGGCCCTACTTTAGTCCCCCAGGACTTCCACATACCTCAAAGAAGAAAAATCTCCAATAATAACAGATATTGAACTGCCTACCAGCTCAATATAAGGGTTTTGAAATTAGATCAAACTGGGTCTGAACTTGTTTCCACTTAGCACTGATAGTGTGCCCTTAGGAACATAACCTGAGCCTAGTATTCTTCATTTAGGAAATAGTGATGGTATTTATAGGGTTGGTGTAAGGCTTTAATAGATGGTATATGCATTAAGAATGTAAAGGGTTAGGGCAATCAGAAAACAGGAGCTGTTTTAATCTCATTTGATTGCGGTTCCATTATAATTATGTTTCATGCCTTATGTTAGACACTGTATAAACAGCAAAGATAAATGAATAAAACAGACCTATTCTCAAGAAGCTTATTGCTGACTAGGCTTAAAAACCAGCAGGAACCAATCTAACAACAATCTTCATGTTTTTATTTTTTTCAAGAGAACGAAAAAACAACTCGATCCAAATATGGGGAATTACTTGGTGATCATGCTGGGGGGAATACTGTTTTTGATCAAATTCAGATGAGGCGTTAAAGTAACAAAACAAACTTCCTTGGGAAATTGATTACTTGAACTTTTAAAAATATATTTACAGCAACCCTAACATCATTAGAATAACTATATATACCCAAGGTAACTACTGAAATGTATAAACTCTTGTATGTTTGATTAAAAAGAGGTCTCATTAATTATTCACAACATTCTGATGGGTAGCTTGAGTAGAAAACACAGCAATGAAAGTTGTCAGTTACACTTACAGAATGAATTTTGCATATGTGTAAGCAACTGTCTTTGCCTATATCATTGATATCATCCTAATCACTAATAAACAACAGGACTAACGGTCTTCATTATTCCATAAAAAAACCTCAATTTCTGGATTATCCTGGTTAAATATCTGGTTCTATCAAATAATGGCTTGCAGGTTCCCACTGGCAAAATTTAAGACTATTTGAGCACCAATTTATTTAGTGATAGTAATTGACTATAACCCAATGAATAAAATAGGAATCCATGATTCCATACTGATGTAAATAAACGAATACATAAATAGGGCAAAAGGAAACGCTTTCCTAGTAAAATGCTAGTAAGTAAACGTAGGAGAAATTGTGGAACCATGAATAGAAAGTCGCTGTGACAAGTAAGTAATAATTGATTTTGGTTAAGAACCGTCATTGCATGCTAAACCTGGCATACACACACTTGATGAGGAAGAAGATACAGGTACCGGCTTTAAATATCCCCTATAAGAGAAATGTTATGTTGTATAAACCTGAGAGATACCGCTTTAAATGGTCAAAGTTCACATCGACAATTATTGGATAAACTGACATTGTATGCCTCCTTCTATGAAGTATTGAGATGTACTTCTGCTAAAATTGTATGATCTCAATCTAGTAGTGAAGAAATATTATTAAACCCAAATTGAGGAATAATCTGAAAAATAACTAGTCTTCAAATATTCTTCAAAACTATTAGGGCCATCAAAGGCAAAGGTAGACTAAGGAATTAACACATATGTATGAAATACTAATTTTTACCCTGGAAAGGATGTTTTTGCTATAAATGACATTATTGGAACAATCAGCGAAATATGAATAGAGTCTATGGATTAGATCATATATTTGTACAGATGTCAATTTCCTGATTTGATAATTATAATATCATTATCTAGAAAAAATACATAAAAATATTTAGGGATAAATTTCTGCAACTATGTCACAAATGATTACAACAATATGTATATAGGGAAAATAAAAATATGTACAGAGAGAAGAGAGAAACTAAGAAAGCAAATTTGTTCACCTGAATGAGGAATATATGGGAGTTCTTTGTATTATATTTATAACTTTTCTGTAAACTTAAAAAAAAATTAGAAATTACTTTTAAGTGGCCTGATAATGAATAAAAACCCAACTCATATGTGAAAACTGGAAAGACAGAAGAAAAGGAAGAGAAAAAATGGAGAAAGAAGACTTGGGTCTGGAAAATAGTATTTAAAAGGCATCAATCGGAATTGGTGTACAAAATGAAGACCTGATATTTGATTATATTTTTCCATACTTGTAGGACAAAACGGGCTTGAATATAAACTATTATTCTCCATTAAAACAGCATCATGAAGTCAGATAGCATATGGAATACACACTGTAGCCAGTGGAATTCTTTGCCTTTATGTGTCTTTATAAAAAAAATCAGGTTATTTGTATGTATTTCAGATAAAAGATAATTACCAAAAGGCCTGACATTAAACTCAGAAAATGAAAGAAGAAAATCTTGTATACATACACATAAGCGATGGAGATATATCCAAAGATAAAGCTGCACAAATTATCCTGATGAGATGATTGCCTTTTATATTCTAAAATATCAAGCTCTAGATTCCAGGGGGCTGAGTTGAATAATAGTCAGATGGATTAGTGATGAATTCCACATCTAGGCTTAACTCCTGGAAAGTCTCTTTCCCTCTTTAATTTTCTTTACTATTTTCAAAGAGCTTGAAAGACATCTCTCCTTGTATTTCTTTGCTTCCCTCCTTCAATTTCTACCGCTACTAATTTTAAGCACAGAAAGCTTCAAAATTGGTGGTTTCCTGAATCATTATACAAAAATTGTATACATACACACCAGAGGGTGTCCAAAAATGTGTGCACATTTTAAAAAGAGAAAAATGGTATTAAAATTGTAATATTCAAGTCACATTTGACTTCTGCAGTTACAAGAGGTGCTCATATGTGACTTGTATTCATCTTTTGTTAACGGTATATATTTAGCATTACAGCTTTAGTACAGTTTTTTTCTTAAAATGTGTGTATATTTTTGATACCCTCTGTATGTATACATACGCTCTGTCACACACATATACACATAATTAAATCATCATGTGAATATGTATGAGAGAGAGAAATGTGCAATGGAGTTGAATTTACTTGGAAATTTTTTATTCACATTACTGTAAGCACACTGTGTCAATGGTTTTGAACAACCATAATAGCAAAAGCATCATAAATAAAATAGCTACCATTTTTGAGCACTTAACTATGCATCAGTCATAGTTCTGGGTATTTTATGTACAGCATTGCATTTAATTTTCACAAAAATCTGCAATACATACTCATCCTCATTTTAAAGACAAGGACAGAAGCAAGGTGTGCACAGGCTAAACAACTTCCTTCACTTACCCACCTCCATCACGAGGTCTAAAGCCTATGTTCTTTCCGCTGCTCATCTAGAGTCAAAAGCTGGATATAAGATGCAGACTGTATATAAAACGTTTACCACAGTGCCTGGGACCTAGCAGATATTCTGTAATCATTAGTTACCTTTTCTTCCCAATTTTGCCTTTCCAAAATGTAAGCTGCGATAGAAATAGAGGCATTTGATTTCAGGGTAGTTTAGGGTTATTTTTTAAAATGATGCTTTTAAGCAAAATCAAGTGAAGAGAGAAGAAAAAAGACACACTGTACTCAGACCAGTGACAGATCAAGTTCAATTTTTGGCTTCTACCAGAAAGGCAAGTAGTACAATGTACTAGAAAAAGCACTGGTTTTCATTCTTCTTTTCATTTACATAAATGCTAACTGAATATCGAATATGTACCAGGCACCATCTTATGAGAATGTAACAGTAATGAGACATAGTCTCTGACCTTACAGAGATTAAGCAGAAGATGTTGGAGATTACCAGACTATGGCCACCCAACGTAAAAAATTCTTTAATAACTGTAGGGTTGAAATGTACACCAAATATACCACTATGTGTTTGTGGATAAATATCTGAGCCTCAGTTTCATAATCTGCTGAATTAGTATTACAATTGTTATTTTTAGTAAGTGTCATGATATATAAATTAAATAATCCATGCAATATGTTTGGCAAATAGCAGGTGTTTAATAAATACTAGCTTTTATAAAGGTACCATATAGGTTTTTGTTCCTTTCTAATAATATTAATTGCAAATATATTGGTGATAAAGCCCTAAATATGTGTAACTGTCTATAAAAATCCATTTTGGAGCAATCCTTTATTTATCTAAACTTATTTACACTTATAAAACACAATTTAGTAGGAAGTCCCTCAGAGATGGCAAAAGAAGGCTCACTGATTGTTTCTAACAAGTCCATAGCCTTCTGAGGATGTTTATAAACTGTACTTTTGGCATCAGCTTAAAATGTGGGTGATCCAAAAACAAACAAGCTATAGTGCCTACTCTCAAGAGTTCCCCATCTATAAAGTACAGACAAGTACAAGCACATACACTGTGAAAGGTACTTTTAAGTACCTTAAGATTGAAACATGTGGTATAGTTTTGGTACTAAGCAATAAGTCAACTCTCCATGGAGAAACCTGTTTGGAAATGCTTTTGGAAGAGGTCTCATATCCAAAAACTAAGCCGAATATTGTCCTTACATAAACAATTTTCATCAATAATTTCCAAACTACATGCAAATATTTACTACCAAAGTGAATAAGTTGCAGGATATTATATAATACAATACATAAATCTTATATTTACCTTCACAATTTCTTGAAATTTTTGTCTGCCTAAGAAACTTCGCCACCATTTTTGAATAGTTACTGCTGATCTGTTTAAATGCCTACGATAGAAAAGATGCTGAATAGTCTCCTTTTGTTAAAACAAGGATATCTCTTAAGTTTTTGCTGGGAACACATTCTCCTGCAATTCAATAGTTCAAATTCAAAACCAGGTTTATGTGTAATTTTTAAAAGTAAGTAGGTATCATTCTAGGAAAGATTATTTCTAGAGGTAAAAAAAAAATGCATAGATAACTATTTATTATTTCTTTTGCGCTTATGGTTAAACAACATTTTAATTTCAATTATTTTTCAATACTTATTCTTTAAAATATTTTTGAATACTAAGATGATAAAGCAGGTCATAGCGACATGTTGAGAAGTAAGCCAGGCGCTATTAACACAAATAATTGTAAGTACTTAGAAATAATTCATGAGCTGGAAAAACAGTTATCCTTGGTTTCATGTATTCTTTTTTTTATTTCAAATTAATATGAGGGTGAACATTTTGAGGTTACATTGTTAAAGTTTCAGTTGTAAAAGAATCCCTCACAGAGGGGGCGTGTTATACACCCTCACAATGTGCACATTAGGTGAGATCCCACCTCATGCCCCTCTCCTTCTGCCAATCGTCCTCCCCCTGACCCCTGACCCCTTCCTCTACCCCTGTACTAGTCTCTATTTGTGTTTTATTGTTCATATGAGCATGTAATTATTTACATATTGGTTTCATATTAATATGAAGCACATTAGATAATTATTTTTCCATTCTTGCAATACATTACTAAGAAGGAAATGTAGGTAAATGTAAAAACTATAAAGTCTCCATCTTTTTAAATGGTTGAATAGTATTCCATTTAATCTAGTTTCATATATTCTTTAGTCTATCCAACTAATCTATCTGGTTAGTCTGCCAAATTCAAAAATAATCTATTTGCTACTAAGTTCCTAGTTTGTATGGTGGCCAAAAGAGAAGCCTCAACTTCATACTTTATTTATTTTTATTTTTATTTTTTTTGAAACAGAGTCTCAAGCTGTTGCCCTGTGTAGAGTGCTGTCGTGTCCTAGCTCACAGCAACATCCTCTTGCCTCAGTTTTTTTTGTTTTGTTTTGTTTTGTTTTGTTTTTTGTCTATTTTTGGTAGAAACGAGAGGTTCTTGCTTTTGCTCAGAGTGGTCTCGAACTTGTGACCTCAAGCTATTCATCTGCCTCAGCCTCCCAGAGTGCTAGGATTACAGGTGTGAGCCACTGTGCCCGGCCTCAGCTTCATACTTTAAATTTGCAATGGCTGGCTCCCCTAGATAGTATAAAGAAGTATTAAATACTAATAGCACATTCTCCAGACTGTTATCTGAGTTATTACGGACTAGGTATATTTTCTTCTACCTTATCCAAAAAAATATTTTTTTCAGAATTGATGGGAAACTGAGTGAATGTTTTGGCAGTAAAGTAAAAAGAGTTGAGATGGGGCAAATTTTAGTCCTTTGTATAATCACAATATCATTCAGGTATCATTTGCTTTATCTACCAACACAATGGAAAGAATTGAAATAACTTCCGTTCTTCTTTCCCTCTTTCTTATCACTCAGTAAATTAATTGCTGTAAGTCCAAACCCAGTCACTTGTCACATGCTATATAATTTGGAAAAAGAATCTCATTAAGTATATTTACAGTACTGATAATTTTTTTTTTAAGGAGAGATACAGTAAATATAATTTCGTTTTGGTAAGAAAAGATCAGAAATACTATGCATTTAAAAAGGGCATAAAACAATTTATTAACATTTTATGGGTAAAATAAAAATTATTTGAAATGAGTGCTACATGAATAAATGACACTTTCTAAGGAACGTAATGTTATAATATGTCTGAGGTTTCCATGATGAAGTCAATATACCTGAGATAAGCCCGAATTTGACATCCTCGAAACCAGCTCTGGATGCAAATTGCTGCATCATTCTCTTTTCTTCTAAAGGTGTCCACAACACTAAAAAACAGACAACAAAGTTTAAAAAGCATTTCATTAGTAACTAATATAATTCTAAAGCAATGTAACATGTTAAACTTAATCTTCCATTTCTTCTAAAATGATAATTATAATATAATGTCATTTTAAACAAAATTTAAAGACAAAATAAAGCATTTGTAAACTCATGAATTGTTTTAAAAATTAATCTTTCTCTGAGAAGCCATGTGCTTTCAACACCTTTACTTGTTTTCTTTATATAATCACCAATATTGTAACCAATTAAATTTTCCAGTAATTTTTCTAAGAGAATAAAAAAAGCAATGTGTTATTTTGTCATTATTTTAAAAACATAATATTTGAATTTACTGCTTAAATATTATTCTACATGGTCATGCAAATGCTTTCACATTTCACTCATTGATCAGTTTAGTGAGTTATCTCTTTGTAAAATAAATCTTTCACAGCATCCTGTTCTAGCTAGAATTCTCAGGAAGTCTATTTAAGTTACAGGAGGCACAGAACAGGGCCGTGGGGCTTATAAATAAATAAGAAACACATGCAGTATGGAGAGATTATGTCAGGTGTAGTTGAAGTGTAGGATAAACTGTCAAAACAACACATGGGAATCTATTTGCATTACTTGATAATGAATGGAAGGCAACAGAATGAGCTTACTATATGATAACATAAAAATTTTGAGAAATAATTAAGAGTCTAAGACTCCTCAAGACAATTATGAGTTGAAGAAAAGAAAGATTTATTACCAACGTACTACATGTACTGAATAATAGAAAGGACTTGAATAAACTGCATTTCTGGGCCATATTGTATTCTATCCTTGTGGGTGGGAGGTGGAACAGCTTAAAGTTCTTTCCTCCAGAGAGCCTTCCCTGACTTCTCAGTTCTTTCCATTTCACACCTTCAAAACTCTTCATGATATTAACACAGTCATACGTAAGGATTATTTAATGATGGTCTCTTCCACTAAATTTGAAAATCCCTAAGGCAGTAGTAATCTTATCTATTTTGTCCCATTTTGTATTCCCAGCGGCCTTCCAAGAGATATTTGTTGTTACTGTTTTTTTGTTTTGTTTTGTTTTGTTTTTATTTTTTGAGATAGAGTCCCACTATGAGATAGAGTGGATATCTCATTTTTTTTTTTTTTTTTTTTTTTTTTTGAGATAAGAGTCCTAGGTAGGGTGCCGTGGCGTCATAGCTCACAGCAACCTCAAACTATTGGGCTCAAGCAATTCTCTTGCCTTGGCCTCCCAAACACCTAGGACTACAGGTGCTCACCACAATGCCTGGACATTTTTTTTTTTGCAATTGTCATTGTTGTTTTTAGCTGGCCCAGGATGGGTTTGAACCCTCCAGCCTGGGTGTATGTGGCCCACGCCCTAACCACTGAGCAACTGGTGATGTCCTGTTGTTACTTCTAATATTCAATCTTTGTCTTACCAAAGGTGCTTCCCCAGGTGTGGGGGGATAGGGAAAAATGAGATAGGTACTGGCATATTTCACACCAGTGAGCAATGTCACTCAAAGGCTTCCCTCCCTATATCTCACAATATTGGAATCCCTCCCTACTTTAGGATGACATAGTTGCTGAAGTGCCAAGTACCCCATGTTCTTAGTAATTTCAATCCTGGGGTGATTATGGGTAAAATACAGGAATACATGAAAGGAACTGTTGAGAGAGAGAGAGAGAAAAAAAAAAAACATCTTTTACTAATTACTACTTTATGTGCCAGGCACTATTCCTAGAATTTTACATACCACTAAATGAACTCTTGTATAGTCTTTTCTGCACTTCTATGAAGTAGAGAATGATTACCCTCATTAGACAAAGGAAGGTCCATGTGCAGAGAGAGTACATGAAAATGCCCAGGTCACACCTTACATAAATGTCAGAGATGAGATTTGATGCCAGGTAGCCTGGCTTCAAAGACTGTATTCTTAAACATCATTAAGAAGAAAGGATGAAAAAAGAATGAAAAGGAGTCAAGGCAAGAAAAATGAGTTTCAAAGGCAAAAGGAAGAATGCAAGTAATCCATTTCCAAACCTAATATTAAAACTTTGGGGGGCATAGACAAGATGGCTGAGTGAAGCCAGCTTTCCACAGAGGCTCCCGTCCAGAAGGAGAGTTAAAGGACAGAAATTTAGCAAGTAACCTGGTGGATTAGAGCTGCGCCAGGAGAGAAAGTTGAAGAATGCACATCAACCCTGCTGAGGCAAGCTGCTACCCCAAGGATACAAACAAAAGGTACAAAATCCATCACCAAGTGGATGAGAGTCCCCTCCCACATGAGAATGGCTTTGGAGTGCCCCACAAACAAATGAGCAGAGTTCAAAGGTCCTCCCACTATACTCCACAGGAGAGACCCACTAAAAGCTGGACCTACCTCCCCTACTAGGGTGCCACGGCATTCTCCTGGCAGACATAAAACTGTATAAAACTGTATATATTCTCTCCCTGCAACTCTGAGCTCCCAGCATTCCCCTCCACTCTCACTCTGAGATCTGGAGGCCTGTCCCCCAGGAGTCCAGATTCTTGGGTGATTTCTCAAGGGGTGTGGACAGGGCCTAAACTGCAGCTGTTAAGTTCTGATTCTACAGCACAGGAGTGAGGAGAGGACAGTCAGCTGAGAGGGAACCACACTGGAGCAGCGGTGCCCTGAGGCGCAGAGCGGCAGCCGCTTTTGGCAACAATAGGGCTCACTCCCAGATATTCTGAAGCCACACCCCCGTCTTTGTGGGCAACCAGAGGAACCCGGCATCTTCTCAGATGGGAACCACCATGGAACAGATCTGGGACTGAAACGCAGGCCCTGGGAGTAAAGGGTTTGCCTGCGGCAGTACCGGCCTGGGTGGAGCGCGGGGACTAGAAAACGTACATGCAGAGCCGGGAAATTCACAGGGCGGGGCTGACCCAGAGGACTGCGTTACTGAGCCTAAGAAGCACCAGGCCCTTAGGGGATCGTCAGACTATAGACAAAGAAAGGCAGGAGGCTAGAACTGACAGGTAACCAAATACAAACCTGCAGGAGCAAAGACAGGGCCTGAGGCACAGGCTCTGGGAACTCAAAAGAGCTTCTCTTCTGCAGGGGAATTTAGTAGCAACAGAAACAATTTCTCACAAAGTTGTTCAGTTCTGTTCTGTCAGGAACATCAATCAGGGGCGGGGCTAGAACTGAGTGAACACCCCCCAGTCACCATCAAGTGTCCGAGGCTGTCAGGCCTCACCTCCACCTGCTGGATAGAGGCGAAGGGCACCGGCCTGGCTGAGCAGATATAAACTTCCTCATGACTCAGGCAGGTGAAAACCCCTGGAGTATATGTTCATAAGAGGCACAGCCCTGCAGGGCTATCAGTGACTGGGTGTGACAGAGGTGCAAGGTGGGGAAGGATGTATTAACCTTCCCAGACTGATCTATTTGCTGGGTGGGTCCTCCTGATTTCATGGAGCACCGGAGCAAGTCATATCTGAGTTGTCACCCCTGCAATACAGTTGCCAGAGACCTTTTAAACTCTCCCACCTGAGACAGGTGCTGCCTGAGACAATTGATTTGGACCTTCTCAACTGAGCCAATCGCCTGAGGACTATTCAAGTGGTGCCCTGTGTGTGTGGTTGTAGGAAGGTTTGATTTTCCTTTTCCAATTGTTGCCTGTGCGGGGCGGGGTGACTTAATTGCTGGTATTTCTCCACAGCTGAGACTTCAACCCAGAGTAACTATTTCACTAGGGTCAGACAGAGACCAGCTGAAAATAAGACAAAACCACTTAGCCCCACCACACAAAACAGTTCCCCAGATTCTCAGACCATAGCACTGTATGGGTCCTAGACAAAGCTCCAGAGGAAAAATCAAATGGTGTAAAATAATCATGGGGTGGAATCAAGGGAAAAACTCTAGTAACATGAATAACCAGAATAGATCAACCCCCCCAAAGAAAGATATGGCAATGTAACTGAAGATCCCATTCATAAACAGCTGTCTGAGATATCAGAACTCGAATTCAAAATTTGGATTGCAAACAAGATTAATAGAATGGAGGAAAATTTGGGATTAGAAATTCAAGGAGCAATTCAAAAGTCGGAATTAGAAATTCGAGGAAAAATTCAAAAGTTGTCTCAAGAATTTAACGAATTTAAAGACAAAACCACCAAAGATTTTGATGCACTGAAGCAAGAATTTGCAGCCCTCAAAGATCTGAAAAATAAAGTAGTAGCCCTCAGTAACAGAGTGGAGCAAGCAGAAGAAAGGATTTCTGACATTGAAGACAAAGCTTTTGAATGCTCCCAAACTCTCAAAGACAAAGAGAAATGGAGAGCAAAAACAAATCATTCTCTCAGAGAGCTCTGAAATAATTTGAAGGAGGCTAATATCCACCTCATTGGAATCCCTGAAAGTGATGAAGTGGCCTCACAAGGCACAGTGGCCCTTCTCCATGAAATTATGAAAGAGAATTTTCCAGACATGCCAAGAGATTCTGAAATTCAGATAGCAGACAGTTTCAGAACCCCAGTACAACTCAATCCAAATAAGACATCCCCCAGGCATATCATAATTAACTTTACTAGTGTTAATATGAAGGAGAAAATTCTGAAAGCAGCCAGACGCAAGAAATCCATTACCTAAAAAGGGAAGAATATTAGAATGACTGCAGATCTCTCTGCTAAAAATTTTCAAGCCAGAAGAGGGTGGTCATCGACTTTTAATCTCCTAAAAAAAAATAACTTTCAACCCCAGATCCTGTATTCAGCTAAACCGAGTTTCATTTATGATGGAGAAATAAAATACTTTAATGACATTAATATGTTGAAGAAATTTTCCATAGCCAAACCAGCTCTTCAGGATATTCTCTTTTTATATGGAATCAGAAAAAACCTCAAATGGCCAAAACATTACTCAGAAATAAAAACAAAGCAGGAGGACTCACACTACCAGACCTAAGACTATACTATAAATTGATAATGATCAAAACAGCATGGTACTGGCACAAAAACAGAGAAGTAGATGTCTCAAACAGAATAGAGAACCAAGAGATGAATCCAGCTACTTACCATTATCTGATCTTTGACAAGCCAATTAAAAACATTCAGTGGGGAAAAGATTCCCTATTTAACAAATGGTGCTGGTGAACTGGCTGGCAACCTATAGAAGACTGAAACTGGACCCACCGCTTTCACCATTAACGAAGATAGACTCTCAATGGATTAAAAATTTAAATTTAAGACATGAAACTATAAAAATACTAGAAGAGAATGCAGGGAAAACCCTTGAAGAAATCTGTCTGGGCGGATATTTTATGAGGAGGACCCCCCGGGCAATTGAAGCAGCTTCAAAAATATACTACTGGGACCTGATCAAACTAAAAAGCTTCTGCACAGCCAAGAATACAGTAAGTAAAGCAAGCAGACAGCCCTCAGAATGGGAGAAGATATTTGCACGTTATGTCTGCAACAAAAGTTTAATAACCAGAATACACAGAGAACTCAAATGTATAAGCAAGAAAAGAACAAGTGATCCCATAGCAGGCTGGGCAAGGAACTTGAAGAGAAACGTCTCTGAAGAAGACAGGCGCACAGCCTACAGACATATGAAAAAAAGCTCATCATCCTTAATCATCAGAGAAATGCAAATCAAAACCACTTTGAGATATCATCTAACTCCAGTAAGATTAGCCCATATCACAAAATCCCAAGACCAGAGATGTTGGCATGGATGTGGAGAAAAGTGAACACTTCTACACTACTGGTGGGAATGCAAATTAATACATTCCTTTTGGAAAGATGTTTGGAGAACACTTAAGAGATGTAAAAATAGATCTGCCATTCAATCCTATAATTCCTCTACTAGGTATATACCCAGAAGACCAAAAATCACATCATAACAAAGATATTTGTACCAGAATGTTTATTGCAGCCCAATTCATAATTGCTAAGTCATGGAAAAAGCCCGAGTGCCCATCAATCCACGCATGGATCAATAAATTGTGATATATGTACACCATGGAATATTATGCAGACTTAAAGAAAGATGGAGACTTTACCTCTTTCATGGGTACATGGATGGAGCTGGAACATATTCTTCTTAGTAAAGTATCTCAAGAATGGGAGAAAAAGTATCCAATGTACTCAGCCCTAATATAAAACTAATTTATGGCTTTCATATGAAAGCTATAACCCAGTTATAACCTAAGAATATGGGCAAGGGAGAGAGGGAGGGGAGGGAGAGGGAGGATAGGTGGAGGGAGGATGATTGGTGGAACATCTTACGGTACATCTTACAAGGGTACATGTGAAACTTAATAAATGTAGAATATAAATGTCTTAACACAATAACTAAGAAAATGCCAGGAAGGCTATGTTAACCAGTGTGATGAAAACGTGTCAAACGGTCTATAAAACCAATGTATGGTGCATTAATGTACACAGCTATGATTTAATAATAAAAAAAAGAAAATAGCTACTGTGTCTTCTTATTGCGATGAGGTACCTAGTACCAAGCTTAGAAGGAAGAATACAGTTAGTTGTCCACAAACAGTTGATTGTTCCTCTGCACCTTCTCTTAAGTATTTTTTCTTCTGTTCTTTAAAACTCCATTCCAGCCTTGCTGTTTTGGGGAAGAGTCCCTTCTGTGCTTGGTGATGTTTGCCTCAACTGTTGTACTGTGAGCTCCAGGAGCTTATTTGGGTTTGTTCCCAGCATCCAACAAAGTGGCTGGCCTGTGGTAGACACGTTTCCTAGATGCATACATGATTGAATCTTTTCCCCACTTTCCTCACAATGTGGCTCTCCTGTGAGAGCAATTGCTCTGTGTCTTGGTGTGTCCATGTCAAGGTAGCCAGAGCGCTCGTTGGAGACAGCAGTCATTCCAGAGCAGAGGTCTCACTTCCGAAACGTGGATGAGATACCCAGGAGGGCACAAGACACTGAGACTTCCTTTTGGAGTCTTTATTTCCTGTTTTGAGGACTACACAGAGATATGGAGGAACGTCTGTGATCACCGTGGAGCAGGGGAACAGATATAAGCAAAATACTGGTGAGGTTCAGAGGAGAAAAGCCTGGGACATTACGAGAGAGAATGGAGATCAAAAACAGCACAAAGAAGCTGGAGCCTTAAAAAATATACCAGTGTTTAATGTCTCGTGATTAAAAGGCAAAATAATAAGACAGGCAAAACTCTGTGTGTTTGGAAAGAAATATTAACCTTAGGAAAGTATGCAAAAGAAATTTTTCACAGTGGGATACGTTTTACATCACCATCCTTTCAGTGTTTTTTAATGTGATGACAGTCCTGGGAGCCTGATAAGCTATTGGTATTGGTAATATGATATTTGAAATAACCAAAAGAATTTGGTGGACCCACTAACCTTCTTTTGACTTCTGAGAAACACAGCTTAACTATCTCAAGTCCTGTGAAACTTGCCTCAGACTTATGGCAAAGATGATTCCGTCTCAGTTGTGGAAGGTGGCTGCCTGTTTCTTCAATACGGACAACGTGTTGCACATACAGCATGTTACAGATGTTGGATTTGTGATCTTTCCCCCCTTTTCTTAATTTGAAACACATTGTATACATCTGCTAGTCTCGTTTGTTCCAGAAAGACTCACTCTCAGGGGTTTCAGCCTGCACTATGTGCTATGATATGGTATTCACCCACAGAAGTGATTAGTTACCAAAAGATGAATGCCCGAAGGAGGCTGGCACACCTTGCACACCTGTCGAGCAGCAGAAACTGCTCCAGAGAGTCCATAGGCTCTCCTGAGAGTCCAAGGAAAAAATCTGAATTGGCCATCTAGACAGGAAGAGAAATTAGTTTTGTGCCCTCTCATCCCTGGATTCATCATCTCTTTGTCCAGTCTCTGTCGAGTCAGATTACATCGACCTGATAACATCTTCCTTCCTGCACATAAACTTGCTTATTCATTCATTCAGCCCACATGGTCTTACTCCCTGGTGATCTCATCCAGTCTTGTGGCTTTTAAATACCATCTCTGCCCTAATGGCTCCCCACTTTATGTCTCGACAATCTTGGCCTGCATTCAGTTGCTTACATAATGCCTCCACAGGGCTGTGTGGCAGGCGGCTCCTCCAACTTAGCACATCTAAAACCAGGACTGCGGGCCCCTAAGCCATATCTGATCTCTCTGGGGTTTTCCATTTGGGGAAATGGCGCCCCCCTTTCAACTAGTCACTAGGCTGAAGTTCATAGAGCCACCCTTAACTCTTTTGTTTTCTCACCCACATCCAATCCATTAGCAAATCCTGTGAGCTCTGCCTTCCAAGTATGTGCCAAATTCATCCCCTTGTCCCGATTCCTCTTCTCCCTCCCTAGTTGAATCATCATTCACCAGGCCTGCCACAGAGCCTCCTAGCATGCCTCCCTGTTTTCACTTTGACCTGACAGCAATCCATTTTCTACATAAAAGCCAAAGTAATCTTTTAAAGATATAAATCAGACCCTATTACTTGCCTGTTGTGGCTTTCCACAGATAAAACCCAAACTCCCACCCTGAACTGCGGGCCCTCCTCTATCCACAGCCTTCTCTGGCTCTTGTCCTCTAGGCTCCCTGCCCCTTCATGAGAGCACCCAGCCTACTCCCGCTACAGGACCATTGAGCCAGCTATTTATTCCGCAAGGAGGGCTCTTCTCCTGGATATCTGCATGGTTTATTCTCTCACTTCAGTTAGAATCTCCTTAAATGAGACCTTCCAGGAGCACAGTGTCTGAAAATGGCACCTCCCCACCCACATCCCTCATTTCTCTCACACTGCCTCAGTTTTTTTCTCTACAGCACATGTTATCATAGATCAGTTTGTTTGTGTATTACTTTTTTCCCCAACAGAACACAAGTTGCTTGACAAGCACACCTGCTTTGTTCATCGCTGTATGCTCAGGTACCTAGGACAGGGCATGACATTATATGTGGTATGTGGTAGGAGCTCAGTCAATACTGATTAAATGAATGAAGATGTTTCTTAAGTAGCCATCTTTGCCTCAGGCATTACAATACAGGGGGGAAAAAAAAAAAAGGAGAAGGAAAACTTGATTTCCACCCTCAGGGACCTTTCCCTGCATGGCAGAGACAGTCACATAGCAATTCTGTGATACCAACATGACTGGGGGGCTGGGGAAGCTCCAGCATGAATCTCCCAACTGTGCCTGCAGGAGTCGGAATGGCAACCAGAGGAACTGACATTTAAGATTATTCCTGAAGGATGAGCAAGTGTTTGCCAGACAGAGAAGAGTAGGTGGAGTACTTCAGGTGAGGAAATAGCACATACAACAGCATGGAGCTGTGATAAGACAGAAATCAGTGAAACTTGAATAGAGCCAACTTATAAGAGAGTTGCATGAGAAAAATATCTTAGTTCCTTTTCTGTTGCTGTAATTGAACACCTGAAAGTAGGTAATTTATAAATTTTAAAAAATATTTCTTAACGTTGAGAAGGCTAGAAAGGCCAACGTCTACTGACTCCCATCTGATGAGGACCTCCATGGTGTGGGGACCCTCTGCAGACTGGTGCGGGCATCCCATGGTGAGGGGACTCAAGAGAAACAACCAAAATGGCTTTTATGACAGACCTGCTGTCATCGTAGCTAACTTACTCCTCAGCAACCCACAAGTCTATGAATGTATTAATCCATTCACAAGGACAAAGCTTTCATGACCCAATCAATCACTTTCCATAAGTCCCAGCCCTCAACACTGCACATTGGGAACTGTTTTCTCTTAACACATGGACTTGTGGGGATTCATTCAAATCACAGCAGTGAGTCTGGATAGGTAAACTGCCAGGAAGCAGCAGCTCGGATTCAATCTTGGCCCCCAAACGTGATCCTGCCTAGAGCTTTCCTTTCAGTACATGACACCTCATTCATATACCATATATACTCGAGTATATACGGTAATTGCTTAAGCTGAAATTCTCTGTTATCCCTGACTTTTTTTTATTCTCTCACACCTCACATCCAATTCATTAGCAAGTCTCATCAGCTGCACCTTTGAAATACATGCCAAATCCAGCCTCCAGTCACCACTCTTATGTTTCCTCCCTGGCCCAGGCCATCATCATTACTCACCTAGACTGTCACAGGAGCATCCTCAGAGGCCCCCTACTTCTCTCATGACCCCACAATGACCTATGTTCCACACAAAATCAAAGATTGTCATTGTGAACTGCTTTTAAATTAGAACTGAAAGAGCAACTTAAGTCAGTATCAACTAAATGGAGCCTATTAAAGATTATTTAATGTTTTGAGTAGAAGGAAGGAAATTATTTTCATGTCAAAATTTGTATCTTCTTTATATTTGCTTGACTTGTCCATAGGCTTCTGACTTGTCCATAGGCTGTGGCATGTGAGTATGTGCTCATGTGTGATGTTGTTGCCTGACCAGTGGAAAAACAGAGACCTCTTCCTGCTTATCTTCATTCTCACAGTACCCAACACCGGGCCTGGCACACACCGTCAGTGTCAGTGCATCATATGTCAGTGAAATATTCATTCTTCACTTGACAACAAGCTTACTGCCAGGTTACTCTAGTGATCTTCCCGACTATCTCTTTAAGTGATCAGTTTTCTAGTTTATTTATATACAATGGTCAGTTAAACATCTACTATACAAAACCAACATAATCCACGTAAGTGGCTTTATATCAGAATCTAAGAGATGTAGCTAAAACAGTGGTGAGAAGAGAAGTCATGCCCTAAAATACTTTGGCAAATAAGAAAAATAGAAATAAAAAAGTTAAGTGTCTAACTCAGAAAGTTAGAAAAAGAACAATAAAGCAAACCTAAAATAAGAGCAAGAAGGAAATAGTAAAGGTAAAGCAAAAAACTATGAATTCAAAAACCAAAAAAATTAAATATAATAAATATAAAAACATGTTACTTGGAAACATCAGTTTAAATAAAAGGAATTTTTAGATGACTCAATTAACAAAAACAGGAAATATTAAAATAAGACATCATAAAGGAATCATAAAATATTTTATTTAACTTTTAACAAATTGAAAGCTCACAATTATCTTATAAAATGTAATTTAACCACTCTGACTTCTAAAGAGAAGGAAAATCCATCAGACTGACCACCCTAGAAGAATGCCAATGTAATGTCTAAATAAAATGTTAGCAGAGTCTAGCAGCATTTTGAAAGAACAGTGTATCATAACCAAATGAGGTTTATTCCAGGCATGCAAGGATGATACAAAATTGGGAAATCTATTAATATAATTTGCCATATTAATAAGTCTGTATAGGAATTCACGATTTTAATAAATCTGTATAGAAAATCCATTTGATCATCTTCATAGGTGCTGCAGAGGATTAATGTAATCCAACATCCATTTTTCATTAAAAAAACACTTGGGGCCACATCTGTGGTGCATCTTGGAATGGGTACAGGTGATTGCACTAATGTACACAACTATGATTTAACAATAAAAAAAAATAATAAAATAAAAATAAAAAATAATAAAAAAAAAACACTTGATAAAAGCAGAAGTGATAAATATCACATGATAAAGTATATATATCTCACCCAAAATTGAGGGTTATGCTTGACAGGGAAACACTGGAGGCCATATTATATTAGAAACAATTAATACAAGGGTGTCCATTGTTGTAACTCATTAAAAATTGCTTTGAATGTATTATCCAGTGACATATAAGAGAAAGAAATTGGAAGCATAAAATCAAAAGGAAGAGGTTAAACTAATGTTCGTTATTCATAGTGGTATAATTGCATACTCAGATTATATGTTTCTTTCTATGAATCAACTAGAAAATTGTTAAAAACAATAACAGAACTTGTTAAATACCAATGGATTATGTAAAATAAGCTTTCATATATGTGATCAACAGCTGGTTAAAAGACATAATAGAAGATCCTGTTTACAATAGCAAAAAGAAAGATTTAAAAATATATACACATTTATACATAAATACACACATAAATATAGGAATTAAACTTAACAAGAAATCTGTAAGATTACAAATCTTGATTCCTATAAATCAACAAAACATGTTTGAATTTTCATGAAATACAGGCAAAAACAAAGATGTAAATGAATGGAAAAGCAAGCCATGTTCTTGCATAGAAAATGTCAACATTGCAAATTTAGCATGATTCTAGCAAAAATACCAACAGGATTTTTTTTATTGTTAAATCATAGCAGTGTACATTAGTGCAATCAAGGGGTACAATGTGCTGGTTTCATGTACAATCTGAAATATTCTCATCAAACTGTTCAATGTAGCCTTCATGGCATTTTCTTAGTTATTGTATGTAGACATTTGTATTCTGCCTTTAGTAAGT
>CAUYPK010041925.1:0-12303 GCA_963574355.1 Loris lydekkerianus
TGGAGCTGGAACATATTCTTCTTAGTAAAGTATCTCAAGAATGGAAGAAAAGGTATCCAATGTACTCAGCCCTACTATGAAACTAATTTATGGCTTTCATATGAAAGCTATAACCCAGTTATAACCTAAGAATATGGGGAAGGGGGAAAGGGAGGGGAGGGAGGGGGGAGAATGGGCAGAGGGAGGGTGATTGGTGGGATTAAACCTACAGTGCATCTTACAAGGGTCCATGTGAAACTTATTAAATGTAGAATATAAATGTCTTAACACAATAACTAAGAAAATGCCAGGAAGGCTATTTCAACCAGTGTGATGAAAATATGTCAAATGGTCTGTAAAACCAGTGTATGGTGCCCCATGATCACATTAATATAAACAGCTATGATTTAATAATTTTATAAAAAAAAAGACTTGCTAATCACAAAGGTTGCTGACATATTGCTTATAAACACATACTTTTTATATTCTAATTGCAACTAATACATGTTTTACTTTAGTCAAGTCAATTCATTGCTATAGCAGTTATAGAAAGTATGCCAAGAAAATTCACATTAAAGTGTATGCTGGTCATGTGTGTGTGTGTTTTCTGGCATGTTCTAAAGCTATCATAATCATTTATAAATATTTATTGAGTCCACCTAGAAAATTAAAGGCATGAAAATTACCTGAGTGATTTTATTTGACTGGAAAGAAATGTATCTCTTGGAACTCAGTATCTGTTATATGCCGCATAGTTCTCAGTTACATGTAAATGTACCTGCAAATTTTATCTTCTTTAAAATTGTTATCAGTGCTTTTCAAAATGGTTATTGGTTTCTTGAAAGTGGTTTGGTATACAACATCACTAAAATCTCAGCTACAAAACAAGTTTCCAGGTCTTAGCAATATTAAAGTGTATTAAATAAAAAAATGTTAACAATTTATAGAATACTATGTGCAGAAGGGATCTCAGAAAGCGGAATTTTAGTACAATAGCATTTTTTGGACATACTTGATTTTCATTGTAATGGAGTTCTCTTTATAAAAAGCCAGTACATTTCAAAGCCAAAGGGTTATTATTTTAGAATAAATATTTTTGGATTTAATATTCAACCTTATATCTGTTATATTGATCATGTATTAACTGTCAACATAAATGAAAGATCCCATTAAATTATATTAAGGATGGTTTTTCTAGGATGAGGTTATGCTGAATGTCTCATCAGATTCTTTTTTACTCAAGGAGCGTTTATTTTAAAATATATAATCAACAAATAAAAATTGTATATATTGAAGGAATACAAAGTGGTGATTTGATGTATCCATACAAGGCGTAATGATTAATGTAATCAAATTAATTACCATATCCATCACCACCTATAGTTACCATTTTGTGTATGTGTATGTGTGGTGCAGACACCTTAAATCTACTCTTTTATCAAATTTCAAGTAAACAATACAGTATTGTTAAAAACTAAAATTTTGCATGTTTGACCAACAGCTACCCATTTCTCATAGCCCCTAGTCTCTGGAAACTACTCTTTCACTCTCTGCTTCTATGAGTTTGACATTTTTAGATTCCATATATATGAGAGATCTTATAGTAATTGCCTTTCTGTGTCTGGCTTATTTCACACAGCATAATGTCTTTCAGGTTCATCCATATTGGTGAATGACTGAATAATATTCTATTTAATATTTAATAATTTCTTTTTCATGACTGAATAATATTCTAATATATATATATGAAAATATGTGATCACATTTTCCTTATCCACTTTTCTGTTGATGGATACTTAAGTTGTTTCTATAACTTGGCTACTGTTCCAAAGAGTGTTTAATTTGAAAGAGTTTATATGATTTATTTTAAGTATATGATATAGTCTCTGATTACACTGGAAAACATTCTAAAAGGAGTTCATGATCTTTAAGTTCATATTTCCACCTCTTAAAAATTTTTCACTTTCTTCATTATTTATCTTTGTATTATATTCCTTTGCTTTTAAGATTCCACAGAAATTACTTATCACCTCTGTATATGTAAGCATAACTCAAAGTCAAAATTACATTTTAATTCTTAGAGTAATAGGTCATAGATACTATGATGTCACTCTAACTTTTGAATTCATTTATTCATAAATCTTTATTCTGCTCGTTTAAAGTTAAGCAAGTCTTCTCTACCAAATTTGATTTATCTTTAATCTATTTTTTTTTTCTCTTGAGTATAGGTAAATCACTAGATCATTTTGCAGGGATGTTCAGCTTGGGATATATTTCCATCATTTGCTTTCATTTTTCTCTGTGTGATTACTTATACTGTTGCAACCCTCTACAATAAATCACTCCAATGGATCAGAAATAATTTTTTTTCTTAGCAATTACATTTTTGTGATTGCAACTGTAGGCATCTGCACTTTCTCATTTTTAAGATCCAAGTTTGACAATGCAATGCAGGAAGTCTATTTATGCATAATTGTACCTAAAAAATTTACATCTCTATGTTGTATACTCTCTGAAGGGGGTGTAAACTGCTAAATCATGCTAAAGTCATTCCATAATAGAACTGTCTGTAATCTTATTTGCCACAAAAAATACAATTTGCTGTATGTCATATTTATGTTGAATGTTAGCTAAATGAAGTGATTTGCTTAAAGATCCTTGAAATAAACATAATAACAAATTCCTTATACTATATTATATTTTGTAAAGTTTTTTTGGGGGGACAAAAGGTCAAATGTATTTTCTGATCTAAATATCCTCTGTTTCCAAAAGGTAAATATAGAGTTAGAACAACAGTAATAAAAATTATCTCTCTGGCTTTCACCCCTAACTTTTGTAGTATTTCTTGGCCCTTTCCCCATTTCTGACTCCCTAGTGTCTCCCACTTATTTCTGGGGGTCCTCTTGGAGAGTTCTCTGGGAGTCTGTCTTGGGGACAGCTTTTATAAACTCTATACCCTATGATATTCATTGGGTCAAGTTTAAGAATATCTACCAAAACATTGTATCAGTCAGCATAAGCAAACTTATGCTATATATAACTTTGATAAATATACTATGTAAATATAAACATATACTATGATAAATAGACAATCCCCAAATCTCAGAGGTTAATGTAAATTTATTTCCTGCTCAAGCTATATATTCAGAGTGAGTTGGCTAGGGTCTCTGGTAAGTATAGGCACTCAGGGAGCCAGGCTAATGGTAAACTTCATTTCAACATGTACTTTCACTGTCATTGCTGCAGGGGAAAGAGAAAAAGATGAATCATACAAGAGCTTCTACCATGTCCACCTGGATGTGACATATGTCAATTTTATTTACATTGTTTAGTCAAAGTTAGTTATGTGGTCAAAGTGGATATTGGATAAGCAATCCTGCACTGTGCCTGAGGAGAATGGGAATATTTGTGAATAGCCTCAGTAACTATTACATTCCCATTGTCTTATTTTTAGGGATTCCTTTTTTTAAGTCTTTATCTGTTACCATGTCACTTAGCTACCATGGCTGCAGCTAATATTTTTAGGGTGGGCAGCTGACTTAGTGACATACAATTATAGATTGACAAGAAGTCTGTGAGTTGCTCTGGTATGAAATTCTGTTTTTAGGGAATGATTATGAGTTGGTCCCATTACCATCCTTTTCAAAGCTGTAAGACTCACCAAAAGAAATAGAGATATAATGGAGTAATAGTGATAAGGTGTTTTGAGTTTGTATTCACAAACTCTTGCTGTTCAGGGAAAATAAAATCACCACTTACCAGGGTTTTAACAGATTTTTTCAGTTTCCAAACTGTGTTCTGTTCTCAGAATTATACTCTAGCCTCTGTGGGGCATCACTATTCCCAGTTCCCTTCAGCACCCGCCATGCAGACCAGATGCTTATCTTCCTTATGAAATCTGATTCCCCAACCTTGAATTCCCTCTGCAAATTCGAAGGAGGTTACTATAATAGCAGCAGCAAGCCAGGGTTCTTAAAATTGCCTTCATTTGCTTATGCTAAAGTGGGATTTTTTTTTCTACAAAACCTCTTCTCTTTTCTGGATTTTAGAATCTCTGACATACAACTCAGTTGTCTCCCAAACCAGTTTATCTGGCATGTTTTTCTGTTTTGTCTGGCTTCACCACATTGCTGGGAGGTGGTAAATGCCAGTGGTGCCCACTACGAGACTGGAACTGGACATGCCACGGTATCCATGTCCCAGGGGCTCCCCAGCTGTGTCTGAGAGAAGGGCAAACTCCTTTGAAGGTTTGCTGAAAAATCAACTGACAAAAGGCAGGTTAATAGGAGAAAAGCCATACCAAATCTATTTTAATGTGCACAACATGAGAGAACTATAGGAGGATGGTTACCCACTAACTCAATGGGTTGAGACGATTATATACCCTTTTTCATAGAGAAGAGGGAATGGGTAAATTTGGAAATTTGGGGGATAGTAAATAATTTTTGGAAGAGTTCAGTGGGCTTAGAAAACATACAATAGCCTGAGACAAAGTTTGTTAGGCTCACAGAGCAGAAAATGGTTTGTGACAAAAGTCTGTCCAGGTGTGTTGACAGACTTCAGCCTCTCTTCCCATGATGAGATTTAAAGTAAAGAATACTCAGGGAAGGGACTAGAAGTAATTTTATTTATTTATTTATTTATTTATTTATTTATTTATTTATTTATTTATTTATTTATTTAGTGAGTCCAGACTTTAGGCAGAGAAGGGAGTGTCAGAGGAAAGCTTCTTCCAGAGTCTGCTGGTCTCCAAGGGCCTTTAATTTAAAATAATCAACAGACAAGGGTGCTGTATTTTGAAGTGAAATTTCCTGGTCTCCTGCAGCTGCCAGTTCTCAATCTTGCAGAAAGGTGCTGAACTCTTAGGAATGAGGAGAGAATGCTTCTTTTCCCAATTCTGTGGTGTGTTCTGTCATATGGGTCCTGAGGAAACAATGCTTGGTTTTAGAGCCACACAAAACTCTTATGAAAACAAACCCTTTCAGCTTCTTCCCTGTGCTCTCCCCTCTCCTTGTTAGAGCCAAACCCAGTTCAAGTGACTGGGGAATGGTTAATCCTAGCTTCTTCAAGCACGGTGTTTTTCTTTCTTTCCTGGCTCTATGAAGAAACTTTCTGCCACACCCACTCTCAACAAAATTTCTTTCTACCCTCTTTGAGCCAAATTAAAAGAAAAAAAAAAAAAAGAAAACAAAAGAAAGAAATCAGATATATTAATTTATGCAAATAGATGCTTGTCGTTCTGCAAACAGATCTGATTGCTTCCAGGAAGTGGCGAGAGGATATGTCTGTCCCCTTTGCCTTCTTGTCTCCTGGAATATAGTTTCCTGTGTTTCTTTCAGAAAAGAATGGAACTTTTGTTTATTTGTGGTTATTTTCTGTCGTTCTTATATAGATTTGTTTTGTATTATTCTTTTTTATTTTTAATTATTATGGCTATATAATAGATGTATATGTTTACAGGGCCATTTAAATAAGCATGATACTATTTATTTAAGCTTCCTTTTTTTTTTGCTCAGAATCTAATCTATAATGTACATATCTTAGCTGCAGAAAAGTACAATTTTTAAAAAAAGATGTTGGAGCATACCAGTTATATTAGCATGGAACACAGAGAACTGACACCTTTCATGCTTTAAGGACAATTATTGCTTTGATGTTACTGGAATTCTTTATTCAAGTTTGTAGCATTCTGTCCAAATTGCATAAAGTGGTTGTTGTAGCATACTCACCAAGTATTACAAGAGAATAGTTTTAAACATCTTGTTAGAATACTTTGGTTGTTTGCATGCTTCCAGTGTTTAGACTAAAAAAATGATATTGAAGTATATTTTGATTTACTTTACTCTAATTTAAATAAGTAATAGCCATATAGTTATTAATCAGATATCTTAGTGTAATACTAGTTGACATTTTTGTAATGTTTACAGGTTACCAAACAATTTCAGTTATACTTTCTTTCTTTTTTTTTTTTTAGTTTTAATTGCTTTGGTTTTTATTTGTACTCACTTGTAAATTGGTAATTTAAAAAAAATTTTAGCCTTAGTTGAAAGACCACACTGACAGATGGGTGGGTATTGGGGGGGGGGTAATGAGGCAAGAATGTTAGTTCTTATTAAGTTTCAATAGTTTAATGAATAAATGTGCCTTAGTTTGTTTTATGTCCTTGGCCAATTTCCAGAGCACTGAATAGTGGTTTTGATAGTTTTGCCCAGTTCTATTGCTGCTTTTGAGGGAGAAAATATAATGTGTTGCCCTCCTCCCTCCATCTTGCAGGAGTAATATGATTTTTGTCACACTATTTACTTTTCCTGAGAGAGAGAGGCATCTCAACTAATTTTTGGAGTTGCTCTGTGTGGATGCCTCTGTGAATATTATAGATCTAGACCATCTGAGAAGAGAAATACTTAGTTTATCAGAATTTTATTATGAAATTTCCAAGATACAGCAGCACCTTAAGTAGATGGACATGAAAGGAAGTAGATATGGAAACACTCAGAGCATCGGCCTTTTCTGGATGAAAGAGTTCAATTGTGGCACTGACTCTGGCAGCTGAATTCTAACTCAAACGGGGAACTCATTTAGTTTCCTTGAATAAGATGGTTTCCCATAATTTCTTTTCTTCATCATGAGGCTTAGAGAAAAGCTAAGCAGTACGTACGTTATCTAAGATGGAACTTGTGAAATATTCTTCTGCTGATGGTTTATTGACATTATTATATTTGTATTATATAATTATGCTTGTATTAAAATGACCTATAATATATTCATGCAAAAATGCGTGGCAAATTGGATTCATCCCAGTAACTGAAAGGAATCTCTGTGAAGAAATCTTTCATGTATTTGTGAAGAAAATAAAAATCTTCATGTATTTGTGAAGAAAAGAGAGATAATCTATCTGGAAGCAAAGAAAAAGTCTGAAGTATGATCCCAATAGTACCCTTGACTTGAAGCAGCAATGATGGGACGTGAGGAAAGACCACAGCAAGCCCAGTGGACACAAAAAGATCAGATCCCAAGATGACCTCTGGGAATCTTAACATTACTACAGATTAAAGGCCATAGATATTAGTCAATTCAAAAAAAAAAATTTGGGTTACTATGAGGGTCCATATGATTAGGTTGCATTATTGGCATTTGTAAGGTAAAGTCCAAAGTCTGAGCTGTAATTGAGTCTTTCACCCAAGAAGTGTGCCATATATCCCTACACTGTACTCAATAGGTGGGAACTTACTGAGCCCCCTCCTCTCCTTCTGCCTTCTTGAATTTAATTGTGTTTTTCTCTCATGTGCTCCTATAGTTGTTGATCTACTATTTTCAGATTAGTACTGAGTACATGGGATGCTTGCTTTTTGATTCTTGAGATACTTTCCTTAGGAGAATGTTCTCCAGATCCATCCAGGTAAATACAAAAGATGCAAAGTCTCCATCTTTTTCATGGCTGTAGTATTCCATGGTATACATTTACCACAGTTTATTAATTCGTTCACATGTTGGCAAGCACTTGGGTTGTTTCCACATCTTTGCATTTGTGAACTGAGCTTCTATAAACATTTTAGTCAAATGGCCTTATATTGGAAGGATTTTTTTCTTGCTTTCTTGGTTTTATTTCCAAATTTCTTTTTTGTACCATTGCTGATTTTTTTTTTTAAATTTTAGAATATGTTTTGGTTACATGAATAGCTTTTGAACAGTTTGAGTCAAAGTTAGAAGTGTGTCTATCATCTGGATAGTGTGCATTGTACCTGAGAGGTGTGAATTTATCCTTTCCCTTCTGCCCCTTCCTATCTGCTGGTTTTACATTGAATTGTACTACCATATGTGCATATGGGCATTGAATGATTACTTCCAGTTTAGTAGGGAATACATATGGTGTTAGTTTTTCCCTCTTTGCAATAATACTTGGATTAGAAGAATAGTCTCCAGTTCCATTCGGGTTGTTACAAAATATATTAGTTCACTATTTTATTTTTATGGCTGAGTAGTCCTCCATGATATACATACACTACATTTTATTAATCCACTCATGTACTGATAGGAACTTGGGTTGATTCCGCATCTTTGCAATTGTGAATTGTGCTGCAATAAATATTTGAGTGCTGGTGTCTTTTTGATAAAATAACTTTTCTTCTTTTGGATAAATACCCAATATTGGGATATCTGGCTCCTTTTAAATTCTTTGAGGTATCTCCATATGACTTTCCATAGAGGTTGTACTAGTTTGCCACCCCACCAGCAGAGTATAAGAGTTCCTTTTTCTCTGCATCCATGCCAGCATTTGTTGTTGTGGGATTTTTTGATGAGAGCCATTCTTAATGGAGTTTGGTGATGTCTCATTGTGATTTAGATTTGCATTTCCCTGATGATTAGAGATGTTGAGTATTTTTTAATTGGTTAGTCTATAGGCCATTAGGCTATTTTTGAAAAATACCTGAGAGGTGTGAATTTATCCTTTAATTGGTTTGGTTTTTATTTGTACTCATTTGTAAATTGGTAATTTAAAAAAAATTTTTGGGTTACTATGAGGGTCCATATGATTAGGTTTACGATTAAGTTTTGTTTATTTGTGGTTATTTTCTATGAAGCCAGTATCATGTGGTTTCTGTTCATGTCTTTTGCTCACTCTTTTATGTGGTTGTTTGACTTTTTCTTGCTGATTTGCTTGAGTTCTTTATAAATTCTAATTATCAGCCCTTTTTTGATGTATAGCATGCAAATATTTTCTCCTGTTCTGTAGGTTGCCTATTTACTCTATTGATTATTTCCCAGGGTATGCAGAAGATTTTTATTTAATCTAATCCCATTTGTTAATTTTTGTTGTTGTTGTGTTTGCCTTTGGGATCATCTTCATAATTTTTTTGCCTAAGCCAACGTCTATAAGAATTTTTGCAGAATTTTCTTCTAGAAGGTTTATAGTTTCACACCTTAGGTTTAAGTCAATTATCCATTGCAAGTTAATTTTTGTGAGTGGTGAGTGGTGAAGAGCCTATTTCAGCCTTCCACATGTGGCTATCTAATTTTACCAGCACCAGTTATTGAATAGGGATTCTTTCCCCGAGTATATGGTACTGTCTGCTTTGTCAAAGATCAGATGACAATATGAGGAGGGTTTTATATCTTGGTTTTCTGTTCTGATTCATTGGTGTATTTCTCTTTTTCTTTTTTTGTGCCATGCCATTTCTTTTTTGTACCATGCCGTTTTGTTTGTTTCTTTTTTGTACCAGGCCGTTTTGGTTACTATTACCCTTGTAGTATAACTTGAAGTCTGATAAATTGATGGCTCCTAATTTGTACTTTTTGTTAAAGGTTGCTTTGGCTATTGGGGTCTTTTTTGGTTCCATACAAAGCAAAGAATTATTTTTTCTAGATCTGCAAGAAATGACATAGGTATTTTAATGGGGATTGCATTGAATCTTTAGATCATTTTGGATAGTACAGACATTTTAACAATGTTGATTTTGTCAATCATGAGCATTATATATTTTTCCATTGTTTACATCCTCTCCGATTTCCTTTCTCAGTGACTCATAGTTCTCCCTATAAAAGTCTTTTACCTCCTTGATTAATTACATTCTTAGGTATTTTCTTTTCTTTCTTTTTTTTTTTTTACTCTAGGAAACAAATGATAGTTTATTCCTTTTTTCTGTTGGAAGGATGGATCACAATACATAGAGCAGCAGCCTGGTCACAGCAGCACGGTGTGGTTAGTTTCCAGGGGGAACATGGAGGACAGGAAAGGCGGGATCAGTTTCAAGTTGCCACTCTCATTATGACCTTGGACCTCTCACTGTTCCCTCTGGGGCAGGGCAGGGCTGCAGGGCTGTGGGAGTCCCTGAGTCTCTAACCTCCCTTCTGTACTGCTGTGATTACTGACAGGCAGAGCGATGGATGCAGGGGTGGTCTCTGTGCCTGACCAGGGGTCTCCCATGCCAACCCCAGCAGAGTAGGAATCCCTCAGCCAGTGTCTGCTAGGGACCAATTTCAGGGATAGGAGTCTGAGTCCAGGTGAGCTGGGCTACAGACTGAAGTCTTGGAACCAGGGAAGTTCAAGGGGGAAGGGTTCCAGAGCCCATGGGGTTATTGCTGAGAAGATATGAAGGGGGAGTGTTCCCCAGGGGCAGAGTATTAGCCTTGGGCCTGGAATTCTGGGTGCTCTGCAAAGGGTCAGGGCAGATGGGGACTCCCCAGAGGAAGGCCCTGGGAGGTGAATGAATGACCTGGGAGGTGAATGAATGACCACAGAAGAGTGTAGCCCTCCTGAGGCAACACTGGGCTCACCTACTCCTTGCTTTTTATCCCCAATTGCTAAGAGACCTCAGAACAGATGGGGTCAAATGGAAGTGAGGTTCTTGTAAAAGAAGAGAAGAAAGTCTATGAAGAATGATAGTGAAAATGATGTAAACCTTCCCAGGTCCCAAGACCACTGACTTCTGCCCATGCTCTCACTCTATACTCAACCATAAATCTGGCCAAGGGGCTGGTCTGGCAGTGGGAGCTGAAGGAGGGCCACAGCGAGCAGGGAGCCAATGGTGATGAGGCTCATCTCCCACCCAGGGAAGAGAGTCTACAGTTCACTAACACAATTATCATCCACGAATGGGCAGCCACAAAGACCACAGTTGGTAACACACACACACACAGAGACACTGTCATAGGAGATGGATGGGGCTGTAGGCTGCAGTGGGTGGGGGCAAGTGTTAGTCACATCGTTAAGTTGAAGAATGGTGTTGGAGGGCGTGGGGCAAGGCCTGGGGAGGACACATAAATTCTTGGCTTATCCTGGGGAAAGGTCTGTTGCTGAAGTGGCCAGTTTTCTTAAGCATCAACATTTGCAACTAAAGGTTCAAGCAGCTGCCTTCTGGTTCCAGGAGGCTTCCCACCTGAGGGCTGTACTTCAGTTCTCTGCTTTCTGGGGCTCTGTTGCATTTGCAGTGATGAGGTTCTCCACTGGGGCTTCCTCATCTCCTGGAGCCAGGGGATTCTGATTGAAACTGCACTTGCACCTGCGACTTAGGATAAGGAGGATCCCAACAGAAAAGAGGACCACAGCAAACACCAATCCACCAATCCTCAGCGTCTGGTAGTCATAATGAGAAGGGTCCATTTCATTCTCCTGCTCAGCTGCACTGGCCAGGACCATGGGGGCCAGCAGGCTGCACAGAAAGACCAGTACCGTGTCTGAGGACAGAGGGAAGTAAAAATGATTCTTTGGGTAGGAGGACCCCTGACTCCAACCATCAGCCCGGCCAGGGCTGAGTCAAACCCCCAGGTCTACTCAGGACTCGCAACTTGGGGAAGAGTTCACACAACCTAAGCAGAAGCAGATGAAGACATTCATTAGACTCTGAGAGGAGGCAGTGCATGCATTAATTCAATTAACACAGTTTAATCAGTACAATTAGCAGGCATGGTGACCAGCCCATGTTGCAGGCCAAGAACTCAAAGCTTAAATAGGTTAACTGACACTCACCAGAGTGGGTAGCAGGATCTAGAACTTAACCTCGCAAAGTAGCTCCTGCGCCAGGCTGTCTCTGGGCCGAAGCCATATAATCATAAGAACTTCAGAGGTGATCTCATCTATGTCCTTCTCTCCAGGCCATCCCATGTGGCCACCTCTAGTTCATTAAGACATCTGGGACTTTCTTTCTGGTTCCCACAGCCAACCCTTCAGAAATTTCAGATTACATGCAACAAGTAAGCTAATGCCTACCTTATCTTGCCAGCCAGGTGAGCAGTGAGACTTGCTGTTTCCTAGACTCACTAAGGTAAACCTGAAAATGCTGACCTCTCTCTAAGGTGCCTCTCACATCCCACCTCTAAACTGCCCCAGTCAAATCTTCTCAAGGGCTTCAGAATCCTCCAGAAAGGTGGTTTGTTTAAATAAAAGGAGTTTGGTCTCTGAGCTTCAGTACTCCAGCCTCCCCTTGCCCACAAGATACTGAGTCCTCTACTCAGGAGTTCACCAAGTCCAGGCCTTTGGGGGGGGGGTGGCCCCAGGGTGGGCTATCTGGGCAGAGGCAATGCCAGGTGATCCCATCCACAGGTGATTTCAATGGCATCACACATGCCTCACTCCCGGGCTTAAAGAAATGTGGTAAAGAGCCAGTGAGAAGGCAAAGGAAACAGGGCCAGGCAAGCCCAAGGCTGTTTGCTCTTGTCCACGTGGGATGTGAATGGTAGTGGCCCAAACCCTGGACATTTGTCTAGCAGCCAGGACCATGATTGCTCTGAACATGGTCACCCTCTACTTTCCCTGAGTCTAGAGCGAGCAGCCGTAGCTGCACTTCACCTCTCGGCCACCAGGGATCAGAACAACTACATCCAGAG
>CAUYPK010041926.1:0-26431 GCA_963574355.1 Loris lydekkerianus
AAAAATCCTCAAAGAAAGCATAGGAAAAACACTAGAAGATATTGGCCTGGGGAAAGACTTCATGAAGAAGACTGCCATGGCAATTGCAACAACAACAAAAATAAACAAATGGGACTTCATTAAACTGAAAAGCTTCTGTACAGCTAAGGAGACAACAACGAAAGCAAGTAGACAACCTACACAATGGGAAAGAATATTTGCATATTTTGAATCAGACAAAAGCTTGATAACTAGGATCTATAGAGAACTCAAATTAATCCACATGAAAAAAGCCAAAAATCCCATATGTCAATGGGCAAGAGACATGAATAGAACCTTCTCTAAAGAAGACAGATGAATGGCTAACAAACATATGAAAAAATGCTCATCACCCCTAATTATCAGAGAAATGCAAATAAAAAACACACTGAGATACTATCTAACCCCAGTGAGAATGGCCCAAATCACAAAATCTCAAAAGCGCAGATGCTGGCATGGATGTGGAGAGAAAGGAACACTTTTACACTGCTGGTGGGACTCAAAACTAGTACAACCATTCTGGAAGGAAGTTTGGAGAAACCTCAAAGCACTCAAGCTAGACATCTCATTTATCCTGCAATCCCATTACTCGGCATCTCCCTAGAAGGAAAAAATATCCTTTTATCATAAGGACACTTGCACTAGACTATTTATTGCCGCTCAATTTACAATCGCCAAAATGTGGAAACAGGCCACCAACCCAGGATTGAATTAACAAGCTGTGGTATATGTATACCATGGAATACTATTCAGCCATTAAAAAATGAAGACTTTACATCCTTCATATTAACCTGGATGGAAGTGGAACACTTAGTAAAGCATCACAAGAATGGAGAAGCATGAATCCTATGTATTCAATTTTGATATGAAGACAATTCAGGACACAGTGGGGGTGGGGGGAGGGGAGAGCAGAGAGAGAAAGAAGGAGAGACCGGTGGGGAAAGGAAGAGCAGAGAGAAGGAAGGAGAGAGGGGGTGGGACCTTGGTGTGTGCCACGCCTTTTGGGCACAAAACACAATTGTAAGAGGGACTTTATCTAACAAATGTAATCAGTGTAACCTGGTTTCTTGTACCCTCAATGAATCCCCAATAATAATAATAAAAAAAGATCTTAAAAAAATAAAAATAAAAAAACAGAAAAAAAATGAAGAAGAAATGAAGATTTTCCAGATAAACAGAGGCCAAGGGAATTCACCACCGCTAGACCTCCTTTATAAAACACGATAAAGGGAGACCTTCTGGTTGTAACAAGAGGACATTAAACAGCAACCTTTCTAGTATAGGTAAATATAGAGTCAAATACAGAACACTATATTACTGTAATGGTGATACATAAGTCACTTTTAATTCTAGTATAAAATTTAAAAGATGAAAGTGTAAAATAACTATGAACCCATGTTAATGGATGCACATATAAATACAGTCATCTCTACAACATTTTTGTTCTAGGGGCTCCCAGAAATATCAACATCTGTGGATACTCAGTCTTTTTTTTTTTTTTTTTTTTGAGACAGAGCCTCAAGCTCTAGGCTGAGTGCTGTGGCATCACAGCTCACAGCAACCTCCAACTCCTGGGCTTAAGTGAGTCTCCTGCCTCCACCTCCCAAGTAGCTGGGACTTACAGGCACCCGCCACAGTGCCCGGCTATTTTTTGGTTGCAGCTGTCATTGTTGTTTGGCAGGTCCGGTCTGGATTTGAACCCACCAGCTCAGGTGTACATGGCTGGCGCCTTAGCCACTTGAGCCACGCGCTGAGCCGATACTCAGTCTTTTATTAAAACTGGTATAGTCTGCATATAATACTAAATCATTTCTAGATTAATATATTACTTAGTACTTTTACCTAATACAATGCAAATACTACATAAGTTTTTATACTGTATTGCTTTTAAATTTGTGTTTATTGTTGTATTATTCTTTTTATTGTTTTTCAAAAATATCTTGACTCACAGTTGGTTGAATCTGTGGATATGGAACCTACAGATAACGGACTGAGTGTATTAATTTGTGTCATCAATAACATAAAATGGAGGGAGATGTAAAAGAGTTGAATTTTTGTGGGTGAAGTTACTAGCCTACAATAAATTGTAATAACTATAATGTTATGTGAGCCCCATTGTAACCATAAAGGAAATACATATGCTAGGTGTACAAAAGAAAATGAAAAAATAATCAAAGTATGTCTCTACAAAAAACCAACAAAAACACCCAGGAAAGCAGCAATAGAGGAAAAAACAGTCAAAATAGCTATAAAACAGGCAGAAAACAATTGACAAAATGGAAATAGAAAGTGATTTCCAATTAATAATAATAATAATAATTACTTAATTAATAATAATAATAATTACATAATAAGAGTCTTACTATGTGGCCCTCAGTAGCGTATGTGGCATCACAGCTCACAGCAACCTCAAACTCTTGGGCTTACATGATTCTCTTGCCTCAGCCTCCCAAGTAGCTGGGACTACAGGTGCCCACCACAACACCCAGCTATTTTTTGTTGTTGCAGTTGTCATTGTTGTTTTAGCTGGCCTGGGCCAGCTGAAGTGTATGTGGCTGGTGCCATAACCATCGTGCAACAGGTGCTGAGCCGCAATCAATAATTATTATTTGAATGTAAATGAATTAAATCTCCAAGCAAAAGACAGAATTGAATTGATGAAGAAAAACAAGATCCAACTTTATGCAGTCTATAGAGATTCATTTTAGTTTTAAGGATACACCTAGGCTGAAATGAAAGCATGGGAAAAGTATAATGTACACACAGAGTAAACTAAAAAGGCTGGGCTTGGGGGCTTACACCTGTAATCCTAGCATTCTGGGAAGCTGAGGTAGGTGGATCCCCAGAGGTCATGAGTTTGAGACCAGCCTGAGCAAGAGTGAGACCCTGGCTCTACTAAAAATAGAAAAACTACCTGGGCATTGCAGTGGGTGCCTATAGTCCCAGCTACTTAGGAGGCTGAGGCAGGAGGCTCAGTTGAGCCCAGGAGTTTGAGATTGCTGTGAGCTATGACACCACCACACTCTGTGAAGGGCAACAGAATAAGAGTCTATCTCAGAAAACAAAAACAAAAACAAAAACAACTAAGGCGGCCATACTTACATCAAACAAAATAGACTTTATGTCAAAAACTGGCACAAGATGCAAAGAAGACTAGTCTATAATGATAAAAGTGTCAGTTCTTCAGGAAGATATAGCAATCACAAATATGTATGCATCTAACATGAAATCATCTAAATATATTAATATAAAGCAAATATTGACAGAATTGAAGGGGAAATTAGACAGTAATATAATAATTATAGAAGAGTTCAGTATCCTCCTTTCAACAATGGATAGAACACCCAGATAGGAGATCAATTAGGGAATAGAGGTCTTGAATAACACTATAGACCCATTGGACTTAGCAGACATGTACAGATATTTCACCCAACAGTGGCAGAATACACATTCTTCTCAAGTGCTCATGGAACATTCTTCTGGATAGATTACATGGTAGGCCACAAAGCAAATCTTATCTTTTCTAACCACAATGGAATAAAACTGAAAATCAAAAGCAAAAGGAAAACTGAAAAAATCACAAATATGTGAAAATTAAACTACACATTCTTGAAACAACCAACAAATCAAGGAAGAAATCACAAGGAAAATTAGAAAATATCTTGAAAATGAAAACACAACATATCAAAACTCATGAGATGCAGCAAAATCAGTTATAACAGGAAAGTTTATAGTGGTAAATTGCTATGTTAAAAAAGAAAAATATTTCAAATAAACAATGTAAGTTTATATTTTAAGAAACTAGAAATAGAAGAACTAACTAAACCCAAAATTAAGAGAAGGAAGTAATAAAGATTAGAGTAGAAATAAATGAAATAGAGAATAGAAAAAGCAACAACATTAAGAGTTGGTTTTCTAAAAAGATCAACAAAATTGAGAAATCCTTAGCTAGACTAATAAAAAAAAAAAGGGGGGAGGGAGAGAAGAACAAACAACTAAAATCAGAAATGAAAGAGGAGACCAATGCCAAGAAATAAAATGATTATAAGAGACTACTATGAACAATTATATGCCAACGAACTGGACAACCCAATGAATAAATTCCTAGAAAAATACAACATACTAAGATTCAAGTCTGATGAAATAATTAAGTCTGAATGGACCTATAACTAGTAAGGTGACTGAATCCATGATTAAATACCTCCTAATAAAGTAAAGCTGAGCATTACTGGAGAAGTCTACAAACTTTTAAAGAAGAATTAATACTAACCCTTTCCTAGTTCTTCCAGAAAAATTAAAGAAAGGAGAACATCACGAAACTTATGAGGCCAGAACTATCCTGATACCAAAGCTCAGCATTCTTGGAGAATTCTACAAACATTTAAAGAAGAATTAATACTAATCCTTTCCTAGTTCTTCCAGAAAAATTGAAGAAAAGAGAACACCATGAAACTTATGAGGCCAAAATTATCCTGATACCAAAGCCAGATAAATATATCATAAGCAAAGAAAACTATACAGACTAGTATATTTGATGAATATTAATGGAAAAATCTTCAACAAAATATGGGCAAACCAAATTCAACAGCACATGAAAAAGATTATATATCAAAACCATGTGGCTTTATCCCTGAGATGCAAGGATTGTTCAACATACAAAAATCAATTAATATAAAACCCCACATTAACAGAATGAAGTATAAAAATCACGTGACGATCTCAATTGATGCAGAAAATGCATTTAACACAATTCAAGACTTTTTTCATAATAGTCATCTAGGAATAGAAGGAAATTATGTAAACATAATAAAGGCAATATATGAAAAGACAGAAGCTAATATTCTCAATTGTGAAATACTAAAAGCTTTCCTTTAAGATTAGGAACAAGATTGGTGCCTGTGGCTCAGTGGGTAGGGCACCAACCTCATATACCAAGAGTGATGGGTTCAAACCCAGCCCCAGCCAGCTAAAACAGCAGTGGCAACTACAACAAAAATAGCTGGGCGCCTATAGTCCCAGGTACTTGGGAGGCTGAGGCAAGAGAATCACCCTAGCCCAAGAGCTGGAGGTTGCTGTGAGCTGTGATGCCACAGCACTGTACTGACTGAGGGAGACAGAGGAAAAAAAAATAAGATTAGGAACAAGGCAAAAATACCTATTCCTACCAATTTTATCCAACATGGTAATAGAAAAAGAAAGAAAAGGCATACAAATTGGAGAGAAAGAAGTACAATTATCTCTGCTCACAGATGATCTGATTATATATGTAGAAACCTTAAAAATTCCACAAGAAAGCCTATTAGAACTCATAAACAAATTCCAGAAAGTTACAGGATACAAAATCAACACACACAAACAAGTTGTATTTCTATACACTACAAATAAACAATTCAGGAAGAAAATTAAGAAAATAATTTTATTTATAATAGCATCAAAAGGAATGGAATGCTTAGAAATAAACCTAACCAAGGAGGTGAAATGCTTGTACACTGAAAACTAAAAAACATTTCTGATAGAAACTAAAGAAGGCAAATAAATAGATACCTCATGTTTACAGACTGAAAGAGTTCATATTATTAAAATGTCCATACTGCACAAAATGATCTACAGATTCAATTAATTTTCTACGTAAATCTCAGCAATACTTTTTTCAGAAATAGAAAAAATAATCCTGAAATTCATATGGAATCTCAAAAAGCCCTAAATAGCCAAAAAAAAAAATCCCAAGAAAGAAGAAGAAAGCTGAAGGCCTCATACTTACTGATTTCAAAATATATTACGAAGTTAAGTGATCAAAACAGTATGGTACTGACATAATCACAAACAAGTATAGACCAATGTAATAGAATAGAGAGCCCAGAAATATGTCCATCATATAAATGGTCGAGTGATTACTGTCAAGTATACCAAGACTGAACAATGGGAAAAGGGTACTCTCTTCAACAAATTTTGTTGAGAAAACTGTATATTCACATACAAAAGACAGAAGTTAGATCCTGATTTTATAGCATATACAAAAATTAACTCAAAATGAATTAAGATCTAAAGGTAAGACTGTTTAAAACTCCTAGAAGAAAACATCAAGGGAAAGCTTCATGCCATTGGATTTGGCAGTAGTTTTATGAATATGTCAACAAAGCTCACGCAACAAAAGCAAAAACAGACAAATGAAACTACTTCAAACTTTAAACGTATGTACAACAAAGGAAACAATCAATAGAGTGAGAAGACAACCTTTAGAATGGGAGAAAATATTTACAAACCATACCTCTGAAAAGGGATGGGGTTAATATTCAGAATATATAAAAAACTCCCACAACTCAATAACAAAACCTCTCTCTCAAATATGTAACTAAAAAATGGCAAAGGACCTGAAGAGACATTTCTTCAAAGAAGGTAACATCCTATAGTGGATATAGGGAGAGGATGGGGGGCTCTAGGGACTTGTTAGCACAACAATATGCATGTGGTTGACAACATTGTAACACATACTTGGAAATTGTTCCTAGAGTGAATTCTCTGTTGTGGGAAGTGAGGTGTTACTCAGTGGGTGTAGGGGTAAGATGGGGGGCTCTGGGGACTTGTTGCACAACAATGTATATGAGGGTGACAATACTGTAAAGTACATTTGGAAATTAATGGTAGGGTGAATTTTTTGTTGTATACATGTTAGGTTTTGTTTTTTTCCTGACAATTTAAAAAATAATAATCCAATGTAGGTTGGGGCGGCCAATGAGTGAGCTGGGTACAGATATTTAGCTTTGTATAGAAAATCTATAACTGAAGCTGAATGATGGGGACTCATCATATTACTCTTTCAACTTTCATATTAATATATATTTTATATTTCCATAATAAAAATAACATTTTTCAAAAAAGAAAAGAAATAGTCTCCTACAAATATTCTTCTTCCCACAGTCAGCAGAACAGATGCATTGCCAGTTTGTTTCATTTTTTAAATAGCATTTGCAGATCTGACTTTATTAATTACTTCCCTGGGAAAGGTGTAGCCTGTTTACTAGCTCTTTCTATTAATAGGCAAGGGTGTGCCCTCTTAACCCCTATGGTTCCAAACCTAAAGTGATGGATGAATGAGGGGCCATAGAAGCCCCCCAGGGTGGTGCTGGGTAGTTCAGAGACCACCAGTCTCCTCCCACAGCCTCATGACTTGTCTGTCCACCTCAGCCCAGCCTCAGCTCAAATACCAAATGGAAACTGACCATCACACTTCAGCTTGCCAAAGTTGCATATCTATTGAGAATTAGCCAGGGTATAATATAAACATTTCCTTTTACAATTTGTCCTGGTACAGATTTCCCTGTTCATTTATCCTCTCCAGAATTTGAAAGTTAACTCCTATAAGATGTGAAAAATCATTCTTTTTACTACAGGTTGTAAATGCTTGAGTCCAATGCTTGAGTACATGCTAACATGCAAGGTATTAATAGCTTTTTAACAACCTGCTCATGATAAGACCTGGAAACTCAACTATTCATTTGTGTCTTTAGAAAGAGGAAAGCAGAACTGATATAATAATTCAGGTGTTTCTTTACTTTTTGTGGATAAAATGAAAAAGCAAAAAAAATCAAAATGCCAAACTGTAACTTTGCATATTGTGGTAGCATTCGGGCTATGACAAGGGATAGTTCAATGTTCCACTTTCAGTGTCACATATATTTTCAAGCTTGTACTACTAGATTAAAAGGGTTACATTTTTTCTTTCTAGAATAGAGATTATCATAGATTTTTTTTTTTAGTACATTAGTTTCTCTCTGCTGTCTTTTCTACCCCATGTGACCCCTCCCCCATTTTCTCCAAGTGGAATGATCTCTCAGGAAGTTTGGGTAAATTTGGGGATAATGTTTAGGTACAGGAACTACCAAAGAGAAAGGAGTGATGGGATTGGAAGGAGCACCTCCGCAGCAGGGGCCCTGCCCTTCCTGTCAATGCCCCTTCCCTGTCCCTGTTCATGGGCCTTTCCCCAACCTGGAGTTTGAAATATCACATTGTTCAGTGGATTTAAAGACAAAATAACTCACGGACTATTTTTCCCTTGTGAAACCTCTAGTTGCAAAACCTCTAGTAATTATCTAGTGATGTGTCAGAACACATCCCACTGCTGAGTGGTTTTCACCTCTGTGTAGGTTTAACTTACCTTTACTCTTAGTTAGATGTTGTGTGGTTTCAACTTATATCAGACCATTTGGCCAGGGAGAAAAGCACCAGTAACACTGATGTTGCAAAATTGTTAATAAGAAGGAGCATAAAACAGTAACACGTCTGCAAATTTCTCTTACACCTGTTTGCATCGACCTGCGGTGTGTCTTGTAGTGCACCCGTCAGCATCACTAGGACTTTAAAATTCCATGTGGAAAAGATAAAATACATTCAGTGCGGCTTGTTACTTATTAGGAATTGACAGTGTAAAAATATCTGCCAGGTGTGTCCAACCTGCAACTTGCGGGCCACATGCAGATTATTTGAAGACTGTTTTGCTTATCTGTGGTGTTGGATATTGTGAAAATTATGCATGGACCTTTTGGGTTTTTTGCTCATCAGCTTTTGTTAGTGTTTGTAGACTTAACATGTGGCCCAAGATGATTATTTTTCTTGCAATGTGTAGCAGAAAAGAAAAAAGGTTGGACACCCCTGAATACCTCCATGTGTTATTTGCAAAGTTTTTACAAATATCAGTGTGAGACTCTCTCCTTTAGCATTGAGGAGAAAACAAAACTTATAAAAATAAATCATTTTTTTTTTTTAAGGGCAACATGCAAAATTTCCAAATATCAGGCTATGAAATCGTTTTCTAGTACTGCACACAGTAATGTGCAGTTATTATTATCACAATACATAAAATATCTTTTATTTTCTATGTATTATAATTATATTATATATATTTATTATATATGTGTTGATACATATTCAGTCTCCAACGATAAGACAATATATCATTTTAAAACGAATTGGTCAACAATTAGCATCTTCTGAATTATTATTTGAAGTGAATGAAACATCCTTTATCATTTATCTTGGTACAATTAAAGTGAATAGATAATAATTTAAAGATTATTAAATATGAACTCTAAGATATAATTTGAATAACATTCACACATTTTTAAACAAAATTTTATCATAAAACAGTAGAACTCTTTTAAAAAATTACTAAGAGGATATAAGGAATTATGTATTACTCTTAAAGGAATTTGTAATAAAAAAGAAAAGGTAAGAAACTGCTTTTCAGATCCCCACTGAGTGTCCCCTGTTTGAAAGTCTTCTCACCACACCCTTAGAGGTTTTTCCTTTGGGTCTGAAGATATCTGAGGGCAGCTGGTGCTCCTGAGCCCTAATCTGCTGATTGTGGGAGAATTTACAGCTGCTCCCTGGAGCCAACTTTCTGGACTTCTCCACGCTCCAGGAATGCAGATCAGAAAACCTTTCCTCCCCAGAGATCCCAGCTAGGCTGTGGAGCACCTGGGGGGCTCTGGTGCTTTGCTTGGCTTTGCAGGGAGCATGCACTGCACCCTGACGAGCTCAAAGGTCAAGCCAGGCCAGCAGGTTGCAAACTGGAATCAAGAATGACTTTTTCTGTTGGTTAAAGATAATTAGCAAAATGAGTAGGGGTAACATATCTTTTTTAAAATGAACAAAGTGACATTAGAGAGAAAGGTAAAGTCTGTAGTTTAGTTAACGGTACTCATTTTAATTTCTTAGTTGTAACAAATGGACCACAGAGGCTTGCGTTTAGGGGAAGGTGAGTGAAGAGTATACAGAGCTTCTCTGTACTGCCTTTCTGTAAATGTAAAATTATTTTAAAATAAAAAGTACAGGGCGGTGCCTGTGGCTCAAAGGAGTAGGGCACCAGCCCCATATGCCGGAGGTGGCAGGTTCAAGCCCGGCCCCGGCCAAAAACTGCAAAAAAAAAAAAAAAAAAAAAAGTACAATTGTTTCTAGGCCTTTTGGCTAAGGTCAAGGTCAAGTGTAAAATAAAAAGTAAATATATATATCATATATCACATATCTATATCTATATCTTTATCTATATCTATATCTATCTATATATATTCATATGTTGCTCTCTATATATACATATTCATATATACATATGTTTATTGCATACTACTGGTTGTGAATTACTGGATAACCCTTACTAATACACAAAATAAAGAAATTTACAGCATAAAAACCTAAAGAATGCATTGAACTAAAATTAACATTGATTTCAGAAAGAGGAAAGATGACACCAGATAGAAACTTGGAATGAAGAGAATGGCAAATTGCAAATTTGTGGGTAAAATTGCATAAAGACTCCAAACCATAGTAATTGAGATTGAGATTGTTTCTCTTACCATAGGTGTCATTTAATTGTGGCTGAAGAGATGTGTGGAATAAGATTTAGGACATAAGGAAGGTAAAGAGGAATGAAACCATGGGAAAGAAAGTAGAAGGTAAGAAGGAAGAGGAAATAATCAAATCTAGTTGATTATTTCCGAAACAAGTGAGACATCCCAAGTAAGACTTGAGAATACTGAGGTGAGATGAAGTGGCTTTTGGCCAGGGTACCTTCACGCAGGTGCATATAATACTAAACATGACTTTGTATAATTTGTGCAAAAATTTAAGGCCCCTTCCATTTTAGTCACTCACAATCCAGCTCACATGTCAGTGTTGCATAGAACTAAGATTTCTGTAATTATTTGATAAAATTAATGAATACCTTCACATCCAAAGTCTATAGGGTGGAGATGACCTCTGAAGTACATGCCTGAGGTAGACAAAGATGGGACACAAAGCCAACAGCAGGTCAGCCACCTATACTGGGTCCCTTTTTCTACAAAGGACTTTAATCTCAGGCAAGTTTTCATTGGCTTGAGATGAAACATTATAGTTCTGGAATTTTAATTTGCCTTCAAAACGTTTGTTTATATCCAAAGAGAGCACATAAGATTGCAAGTTGTGAGGATTAATAGAGTTAGAAATAAAAAAATAAATCTGAGCACAACCTAAGACCTCATACACCCCGGAGAATACTGGAAGAGCCACTTTAGATGAAACCCATTACTTGCTGAGAGGATGGCAGTTAAGGAAGTGGGAAGAACTTCCTTAAATGGAAGAAATTCTTCCATTTCTGTTCCAGCAGTTGCTAGGAACAGAAATCAAGAAATACCAATACACTTAAAAATTATTCTTATAATAATATTTAAGCAAGATGATTAAAAAAATAAAAACAAATACTCGTGTAAACACCATTAAACATGGGCAAAATTTAATGTTGTTAATATAGCTTCAGATATTTTTATTGTTTTTATCTTGTGAAGAAATCATTATAGATGCAAGGCTTCCTGTGGACCCATCCACAGTCTCCAGTTCCTTCTGGCTCACCTCATCTCATTGTCTTCTCCCATTGTAAGTCATATCCTCAATTTGAGGTTATCTTCCCCATTAATCTTTTATATATTTATAAACCATCATATTTCTGTTCTTTTTCTATTTGTAATCTTTTTTATTATTTTAAATGTAATAATGAATGTTATATACTGTCTTTCAGTGTCAACCTTATGGATAAATGAGGCTCTAGTTCATGAATTAGGATTGTTGCATTGTATTTTGGAATATGATTATACCAAAATATAACCGTTCCCTCCTACTGGACATTGAAGATGTTTGTAATTTGTCCTTTATTTTCACTACTGCTAAGATCACTTTTAAGTATGTTTTGTTATGCACCTGTTTAAAAGTTTCCTCAAAGTACATGGTAGGGGGAAGATTGATATAAGTTATTCACATGTTTAATTTTATTAGGTATTGTGAATTGTATACTAATGTATTTCCCCATATCCTTAGAGCAATGTGTCCTTCAATCCTTACTAAGTTGGTATTTTTAGCCTTCTCAAATTTTGCCAGTGTTTTCAGTGTGAAATGACATTGACTTATTTGTATTTTTCTTATGCACTTACCTGTAATAGTAAATATTTCTCATGTGTTTATTGGCTCCTTAAGTTTCCTTCTATTTGAAATGCACTTTAATATTATTTTCTCACGTTTTCATGGATTCTTTCTTTTGTTCATATTGATTTACAAGGGTCCATCATGTGGATTTTATCAAGAACCCATTAAATGTCTATCCCCAGTTTGCAGTTTGCTTTTTCCTTTTGTATAGTGTGTTTTAAATTCAGAAAAGTTTAATTTTAATTGTTATATTTATCACTGTATCTCATCGTATTTTTATTATTAGATTAATAAAAATGCTTAAAGTCATAAGTATATAATTATATATGTTTCTTAGTGTTTTAAGAGCTTTTAACATTTAGTCTTTTATCAACTTAATGTATGGATGTTGTGAGGTTAAGTCGACTTTTTTTTTCTGACTGATAAGCAATTTTTCTCATGCTGCAGTTTGAATACCCAGGTTTTCCTCCCTGCTTTATACAGTTATGTTTCCCCATATGGGGGCCTCATTTCTGGTTTTTATTCTGTAGTATCAGTCAATCTTTCCAACTTTTAACTACTCCAATTTTTAAAGTTTTGCCATTTGCTTCGGCAGTTCCCCCACATTTTCCTACTTGAAACAGATTTACCCATTCAAAGCTTTTTATTCTTAAATATGAATAATACAATCTACTTTTGAGTTCTCTAAAAAATATCCCTTTGCATTTGCATTAGCACTTTATGGAATTCATAGACTATTTGACACAACTTATTGCACTATGAAGTCTTTCTCTTTTTTTTGTAGAGACAGAGTCTCACTTTACCGTCCTCAATAGAGTGCCATGACGTTACAGGACTCACAGCAACCTCCAGTTCTTGGGCTTACGCCATTCTCCTGCCTCAACCTCCCTAGCAGCTGGGACTACAGGCACCTGCCACAATGCCCAGCTATTTTTTTGTTGTAGTTTGGCGGGGGCTGGGTTTGAACCTGCCACCCTAGGTATATGGTGGTGGCACCCTACTTGCTGAGCCACAGGCCCATATGAAGTCTTATGTATACATAAATATGATTAGTGTCTTCATGTAATTAGACCCTACTTTTTATGTCATTAAAATGTTATAATTTTTCCCATATATATTTTTATTTATCTAGTTACTTTTTGCCCTTTTATTGCTAAATATTTTCAAAATTATATTTCCTAGTTTTTGTAACCAGTATGTAAGAATTTGATTTTTTTGTATACTTAACATTTATATAGTAATTATGCAGAACTCTCATCTTGCAACAGTTTTATAATCCTTTATTCTTAAGTTTACAATTCAAATAACTCTAAAAAACTGAATTTTTAAAAAGAAATAAGTCTGGTACCGCATATTATACCAAGGCCAAATTTGATTTGAACAAATGTGAGGCTATTTATAGTCTTTATCCTAATAACTCTGAATATTCATAAATTTCACTGACAACATTAATGTGTTAGATTATGGGATACTACTTCCAGTCTGCTTAGAATGTTACATAATGTGCAGTTATACACCTTGTTGCCTTTCTAAATCTCACTATTTCAAAATTCTGAAATACCTATTGACCTAAGTAGTTCAGTTAAAGAATTTGAAGAGGTGGGAATTTGTTATTTTTATATATATCCTCTTGGAATTTTTGTATTTTTAAAATTTTTATCAGGATAAAAAAAGTTACTTTCTACTCTTTTTTTTTTTTTTCAAAGCATTTTTCATAAGTGGGTATTGCAGTTCAACTGATGATTTTTTTCCATTTTTTTTGAGATGATGTAAAATTTCTCTCCTTTAAGCTGCTAATATGCTGTTTTGTGTTAACCAATTTTATAAAGTGAAATAATTCTTCCATTTTCATGATCAACTCAACATGGTCATGTCATCAGAAATTATATTCTTTGTATATTATTCTAAATTCAGTCCATTAATGTTGGACTAAATGTTTCCTTTGATGTGCTGAGACTGATGTTGCTATAAATATGATATGATTTTTCCAAAAACAAATAAAAGCAATCCCTCCTTTTGTACATTCAGGAAGACTCTGTCTAAATACTCATTTATGAATAATTTATTTTAACAATTATATACATTGAGGTGGATGTTCCCCCCCAAATTGGATGTATTTTTAACTACTGACTTAGATTTTCAATAGTTGTCTCACCAAGGATCCTAGAGAAAAGTCTTGTAACCTCCCAGCACCTGAGTGTTACTATCTGTAAAAATATGACACTAGTGATGCTAATTTCATAAAGGTGATATGGGAATTAAATGAAAACTTCCAAGTAAAGATCATAGGACTACATGTTTGCCATACAGTTAAGTTCTCAATAAGTATTCTTATTATACTTTTGAGTATTTTTTGATCTGTGTATATTATATATATATAAATGATTTTTTCCTTTATTTTAGTTATTTTTTAATCTTAGTCTTTAATTTGGCATGTGGATGTGACATTATGAGGTCTATTGAGTCTGGAACTGCAAATATCACTGGTACTACCAATAAGATTTTTTAAAAAATTGCTACTTATGTAACTTCGATATGAGTAGAATATGCAAGACTTTAGACAAAATACACTGTTCACTATAGTCAACGGATAAAGTTGTTTTGCATTGGGGTTTGGGTTAACAATTCTGGTACTGTTACCCACATATTCTGAAATTGAAAACTAAATAAACGAAAGGCAAATTGTGGGAACCATACTTCTTATGCAAGGTGTCCCAGGAGTCACTACTAAAGTCACCACTCATAGGAAAAATAGGAAATTGTAGTTAATTGAGTCTTCATTTGAAGAATATTCATTACACAATTTTACAAAATATTTACAAAATATTCTCCATGTGTTGGTGAACTCTTTGTAAAAATTTAAAAAATGTTTAATGACTACTTTGTAAATAAAGGTACATTTATCTTCAATTTCCCATTTTCCTTGTGTATTGCAACTTAGGAGTGACTTTTAGAACACATTGTAGTTGGAATGCAAGTGTATAAATAAACAACAAGGAGAGATCAGAGTGATTAATGTGGTAATGAGTTAAAGTTGGAGGCATCAGGATCAACTCAGGTTTAGATGAACTCATGTGTATATAGACACAGATGTTTACATATAGAAATGTTTTATTATATATATAAATATGTATGAATATTATATATATATAAATATGTATAAATTGCCTAACATTGATTAGAATTTCTGTGTATATGTATACTAGCATATATATAATATATATATATTACTAGTATATGTATATTACATATATTATATATATATTAGTATATGCATATGTATTTTCCTTCTCTGTAAACTGAGAGGTCATAAAAACAAAGAAGGCACTGGTAGCAGTGAGCATACCTAGCACCCAAATCTGGTTTCTAATATCTTCTAAAAAGTGTGAAACCAGAAACCTTGGGATAAATATTTCTAGGACTGGAGAAAGAAATTAGAACATAATTCAAGAGTACCTTGTAATTACAGAAAGTAAAAAGTGTTAAAAAAAAATGCACACTGTGGGTACATATTAAAGGGACACAGGATTCTACTTGAAGTGCTTCTGTTAACTCTGCAATGTTGATTCTACCAATTCAGAAGTATGATGTATTTTTCCATTTGTTTTTGTCATTTGAAATTTATTTCCTCGGTGTTTTATATTTCTCTTTGTAGTGATTTACAGATTCAAAGCAATGTTTTCTTTAATATCCTTCATTGAAGTCTCTTCATATATTTGTAACACAGTTAGATGGCTGTGTGATATACTATGATGCATCCTGGAATATTCTGACCTCTTAAACATATACTTTTAATATTTGCATATACTCAAATTAAGATTAATTCTTTATGCTTAAAAGTTCTACCAGTTTTAACAAATCCATGTCATGTATCCATCATTATAATATCATAAACAATAGTTTCACAGACCTAAAAAATCCCATGTGCTTCAAATCTTCAACCCTCATTTCCTAGCCCTATAGCCCTCACAGCTGTTGACATTTTTATTGGATTCACAGTTTTGCCTTTTCCAGAATGTAATGTAATTAGAAGAATGTCATGTAATTAGCATTTTGAGACTGGCCTCCTTTACTCAGTGATCTATATTTAAGATTTGTCTATGTCATTTTGTGGTTTCTTAGCTCATTTCTTTGTATTGCTGAATAATAAATAATTCACTGCATTGATGTATCAGTTGCTTCCTTCATTCATCTGTTGAAGGAATAGTGGTTGCTTGGGATTGCTGTCAATTATGAATAAAAAAACTAAAACATTCATGTCCATTTTTCTGGGTGGACATATGTTTTCAAATCCATCAAATAAAAACCAAGGAGCATGATTGCTGGATTATGCAATAAGAAAAGAGTATATTATGCTTTGTTAGAAACTGTTGTGCTATCTTCCACAGTGGATGCACCGTTTTGATTTCTCACCCACTATGAATGAGAGTTTCTTTTGCTTTGAATCCTAGCCAGCATATATGTTGTCATTTTTGGATTTCAACCATTCTAATTAATACATGTATAATATCTTACTGCTCCTTTAATTAGTAATTCCCTAATGAAAAATAATGTTGAATATTTTTCATACGCTTATTTGCTATCTATCTGCCTTATCTGATGAAATACTTATACTGATCTTCTGCCCAGTTTTTATTTGGGTATTTTCTTTTCTTACTGTTAAATTTCAAGCATTCTTTGTACATCTTATATTAAAGTGTTTTATCAAATAGGTGTTTAGCAAATATTTTCATTTGGTATGAACTTTGATTTTTTTATTCTTCTAACAGTGAATTTGCATGCCAGATGTTTTTAATTTTATTGAAGTCCAATGTCAAGGTTTTCCTTCATGAAGTGTGCATTGATGTTTTTAGGAACTCATCACCAAACCCAAGCTTCCATAGGATTTTCTCCTATGTTTTCTTCTTCAAGTTTTATATTTTTGATATTGCATTTAGATTTGCCATGAGTTAAATTTTGTAAAAGTTAAGTCTGTCCCTACATTTCTTTTCTGCATATGGACATCCAATTGTTCTAGCATCATTTGTTAAAATTACTATAATTTGACTTTGGTTGTGTGGGGTCTATTTTTGGATATTATCTGTTCAATTTAACTACATTCTTATTCTTTCCCCAATACCTATTTGATTATTATATTATATTTTTTAAAAAGTCTTGAAATTGGGTAGTTTGAGTCATTCAATTTTGTTTTTGAGTACCACTTTAGTTATTCCACAATTTTGCATTTATATATAAATTTTAGAATCAATTTTCTTATGCATCCAAAATATTTTGCATTGCTATTGCATTTAATCTTGGATTAATTTGGCAAGAATTAATTTTTTAACAACACTGAGTCTTTGTGGAAATGTTGGGACATGGAAATTGTTTCCACTTGTTATAGATGTCCTTTGATTTATTTCATCAGAATTTTATTGTCATTCATACATTGATCTTATATATATTTATATAGATCTATAACCAAAGTATTTCATTTAGAGGAAAGGAGCACTATTAATAACACTATTTATTTAATTTCTTATTTTAATTCTTCATTGTTGATATATGGAAAAACAAAATGACTTTTATATATTATCCTTGTCTCATGTGATCCTTGATATACTTGCTTATTAGTCCTAGAAGATAGGGGTGTGTGTGTGTGTGTCTATTCTTGGGAATTTTCTCCAGAAATATCATGCTGTCTTTGAATACAGCACTACTTTGAAAAGTAGTTTTTTAATTTATTTTTATTTTTTTTCCTTCTGATCTGTATGACTTTTATTTTCTTTTTTATCTTGTTGCACTGGCTAGGAATTGCAGTATGTTGTTGAGAAATAATGGTGAGAGATAATGAAATTCTAGCCTTGCTCCTTGTGTTTTAACATTTAGTAAGGTAATGTTTTTCCTACTGCTACCAGAGTCTTTCTGGAATCTTCATTGTAAAATTGATATGTTCTTGAAAGTAACCAGACCACACAAGAGTGACTACGTCCATCCAAGACCAAAGCCACTGAGAGTTTCTCAGTAATCCAAAATCTTCTAGTAACTTATTCAAAACTAACATTTAAATGGTAATTTCTACCCATTGATAGCTGTAATGGTTTCCACTCCAGATAAGCAGGTCTTGGCTATAACTTTAAGAATTAGCCTCTCTCTGCGTTTTTGTGGTAGTGTGCTGCTGGGGTCCCACCTGGGGGCTGGTTCTTTTGAGATCTGTGAAACTGGCAGTGATAAACTGGAGAAAAGTAAAGTTCGAAGCAGTGAGAAATAAACAGGACACACAGAATAAGAGTTTTCAAAGGTGGGAAAGACAGGGTATCATTGCTGGTTTATGGTGATCCAAAGAATGACCCTGAGTGTTTTTTCCACTCAGTTTTCCCGAAGGCTATTTTCTCATTTAGCCCAGAGGGTAACCTGAGGAAGGGAACAAAAACATCAGCAGTTTCTCTGAATAAGCATGTTAGTTCTTATTTTATCTATAATCATTAAGTTTAAGGGTCTGAGAAGCCTCGAGAAATCCAAAACCTGAGCCTTCTGCAGGGGCAGCTTCCCGTCTGTGGTCACACACAGATTCCTTGGGGGAGGCTAATCCTCACTACTTCTCTGTGGAACAGACACCATGGTGTCTGTCTCCTCTGAAGAATTTTCCTCTTATCTCCAATTCTGAAGTGTCTTCTCTTCCTCTGTTATTAATATAAAAGTACACAAGCCTTCCTGCCCATATTTCAGGGCTCAAGATGTTCCCTTGATCTCTGTCCTGGACAAATACAAATTCCCAGAATGGATATTTGCTTTGGCTTTAGCCTGGATTCCTTCCGAGACCTTGCTGTAGCTTCCTCTACAGCTGTTGTTTTTTTCAAAGTTTACAGACCTAGCAGGGGTGTTAGCAAGCTGTATCCCTTACAGGCAAGGCTTCTAGGAAAAGCAGGAACTGCTCAGGTAAGTAATTTAGTTGCTGGTTTAAAAGTTAACTAGTTAAATTGTTTTTATTCACCTTGATCAGCTTATTTCTCTATTTTTCACTTTTTCTGGGGGGGTGTTTTCCCTTGCCAAGAATGAGGACTTCAGTACCCATTCTGCCTGCAGTTTGCTCTGCAACTTCAGTTCTCTTATAGAATCATGATTGTTTTTTTGTCTGTTCAGCTTTTTGTTTTGTTTTGTTTTTAGGACAGGAGTGATGACTTCCCAGCTCTACATGTCAGAGATAAAAACAGAGAAGCCTGTTTTGTTTTTTTATTTTAATTTTTACTGACACATTTATAAGTTCCTTTGTTCATCATTGTTCTTAATATTTCATTCTTGTCCTAGTTTATTCTAGTTTGATATTATTCTTTTGAAGTTCATTATTAGTAATTTTAATAAGGGCCATTTTAATCAACTCAATAACTTTGCATAACATACCTTTATCTCTTTGTCATTTTGAATGACAGCTTAGTTGGATAGGATTTTAAAGTAGAAGTTAGGTTTTGTGAGTATTTTGAACATATTATCTGGTTCTCTTTCAGCTTCTGTTACTTCGATTGAGATGGCTGCTATCAGATTAATAGGTATGTGTTTTAAGTTAATCTATCGTTTTCTCTTTGTACCTTTCCAAATCTTCCCTTTGCAGTCAGTGTTCCACTCTTTCTCTAGAATACTTTTAAATGGATCAGTGTCTTTGGTTTAGTCTTTGTGAATTAACTAGGCTTTTATTTTTTGGCAATTTGGGGAGAAAATTAGCTATGAGCAGTTTTACTATAGTCAAATGTCAAATTCGACTCCATTTTAAGAATGAGGACTCTTAATATCTCAGATTAAATAATGTGGGTACTGTCACAAAGGTAGTAAGAGTTTTCATAACTTGTATTCATGTTTCCTTCAATGATATGATCCTACATCCCACAAACTTATATAGTTTGTGGATAAATATTGTATTCTGGAAAATTTAAATGAATATGAAGATAAATCATATCATTAAATGTTGATTATTCTTTTGTTTATTCCATTTGTTGTTTTTTACATGACTGAACATTCTTAGGATTAGGTAAAAAAAAAAAAATTAGATGACTCTTCAAACATTTGCAGAATGCATTACAATGACATTCTGGTAACTGGCATTCAAAGCATGTGTCATATGTAATAACATAGTAAAATAATAATTCATTTTATATTGATAATGAATACATATAATCTATTCACTTTATGCTGAAGTAGTTTTTTACCCTTGCCCCAGTTTTTAGAATTAATTTTTTTTTTTAGAAATTAAGAAATAGGAAAAATAATTCACAAGAATCCAGAGTTCTCTTAAAAATAACTTGAATTATATTATATAGTTTCATGAAATATCACTTAGGCTGGTCCTCATCTGCATTCTAGAAATGTAATTCTTTCTGATTGCTCTACTCCAAAGCCTAAAAAGTATGAGAACTCTTGGATATCATCTTCATTTACCCAACTAACAAGTAAAATACTTAAATGTACAAGATAAAATAATTTTCCAAATACAATAAAAAGTACAAAATTTTATATGTAGGTGGAAAGAGGTTTGTTAAGATTGATAATCTGATGATTGTTTACCTGACAGTCATCTTTTTGTTGTTGTTGCTTGGGAAAAACAGAATAGTAAATACAAATTTTAGTAAGTATGCACTGACATATTTTTATTTATTAAAAATCGCTACTTTTGTGGAAGCCATATATTATGGTTTGTGGAGAACTTGCCAATCTCTTTCTGATATTTGGATCCCATTTTATAGTTGAGGAATCAAGAAGAGATATAGCAAAGTTAATGAAGAAACTTAAAGCTACACAGCAGGATACTATTAAAATCTGAAATACATACCCAAATTCCTGAAATTCTGTATCTACATGAATCTTCTGTTCCTCTGTTTTTATTCAATATAGATATATATGGAAATATGTGCTTATGCCAATATGGTACAAATTATATATCTAAGACATATGTCTTTCTTACATACTTTGAGGTCATTTACTTTTGTAAAAAATTAAAAAGAAAACTGAAAAGCATTCATCTCTCCTGCACAAATAGTTGAGTAGTAGAAGATGTACTTTCTAATTATATATATATCTGTGTGTGTATATATACATGTGTATGTACATACATATACATACATACATTCTATAAAATCTATGTAAATACAATTACAGTATGTCCTTTGTTGAGTTTATGGTTTGCCAATGTATCCTTTAGTTATTTAGTTGTCCCTAAGGATTGCATTTGGAAAAAACCTTGGTCTTTTATATAGAGTTGTAAGTGAAACCAAGTTCTTTGATAGGGATCTTGACTGAAAAGTCTTTATGACTGAAACCTCCTATTAGAATCCAATTATGTTAAACTGTGAAATGTTAAAAGCACTTCATCACAATGTATCGTGCTTTCTCTTTCTGCCTAAGTGCAATCCGGTACTTGCCTTACTTTGACTCTTTTGCAACGGGTGCCTGGAGGAACTATACTATGGAACAGGCAAGGCTCAAAAGCATTCTTCTCCGTTCTTTAAAAACCAAGTGCCTGCCTCCTTAATAGGCTTTCTGACAAGGTAAAATGTATGTTCCCTGGGTAATCAATCAAGCCTACACAGAAACCACAAAGGAGCTAGCAAGGCTGCTGGAGTGAGTGGCTACTATGAACAGCTTCATTGTTCTCACAATTAAGTGCAAAGAAGCTCAGGTGGAAGGGTTTGGGGGGAATATCTGAGTGTGGGGTGTCTTGGAAAAGTAAAGCATCACTGTCCTTCTAAACTCTAAGTGGTCCTACTTGAAATGCAGGAAAAAAATTACTGTCTGATAAAAGCAAAACAAATAAACATACTTAAATGGCTGCTAAACCATGCCATTTCAATATGTTTCTAGTCAAGAGATTATAAACTGACCCATGTCACCTTTTGGACTGCATCCAAGAAGCTATCACAAAACATAGACAGCTGGATTCTCTTATCTGATAAATATAACTAGAAATGAAGTGGGATTGTAAAAAACACTATTTCAAATTATTACTGGCAGATTTTGTGATTTTAGCTGTGTGCTCAAGGAAGATACATATTTAAGATGTGATGTCTTCTCATTTCATTATGGTATTTAATTTTCACTTATTTTCTCAAGGCAAAATGACAAGTACATAGATACAAATAATTTGATTTAACTTAAACATGTACTTCTGTTGCTATACAAAGACACACACAACTTGATACCTGCTACATATAGGTAGGAGGTAAAGGAAATGGAATTTACGTGGATACTCATAGAGTTTGTGAATTAAATTTTTACAAGAAAAATTCACATACTACTTGTGTAACTAAAAGAAATAGAAAGTAAAAAAGCAATACATCAAATAATAGTTTCTTATACACATGGGTGCTGTAATCCTATCTAATAAATAATATCATAAAGATGGTAACTGTCAAAGAGGTTACATTTTCTAATAGGATAATGTTAATATTTATGATTTTCAATCAATAATGAGGTGTTATCATTCGAAACAGCTACATGTATATCCTTGGTATTTAATAAGTTATTGGGGGCCAGATAAGGTAGGTTGGGAGGGTGTTCAATTATAGTTATTTGTTTACTGGCTAAAAACTTCCTCACAGACAGTGCTCTCTGAGCTGGTTGGTGCATTGTCATGAGGCAAGAGACAGGTTGTTAGCCAAGTTTTTCAGTGAAGATTTTCCTGTTTCTCTATTGATATTTACTTGGTCTTTCATGTTTCTCATAGTCAATTGATTGTTTTGATGCGCAAGTCAACAAATTTTTACAATGTTTTTTGTCAGTTCTGCTTGTTGGCCACCCTGACCCCTCTTCATCAGTGACACTTTCCCTTTAGAAAAACATTTCATCCATTTGTACACTGTCACTTTCTTCATGGCATTATTCCCATAAACTTGGACTAACATGTCCCTGATTCCCACCCTTGCTAAGTTTCACAAGAAATTTATGAATGTTTATTTGTTGCTCGAATTCAAGCTCTCACCATACCTTGAAGTTTCACAGTGTGAAATTATCACCACAGCACACAAAAACAATCAGCAACAATAGTTAATGCCACTCAGGAAGACACCACACTAACATAATTGTCAGATGCTGATATACCAAGGTTATGAAAACTTATCAAGTTGTTTGTACAGTGTGGCCAATGTGAAAGCACAGTGGCAAGTTTGCAAACTTAATTGTCCAATGTTGTATAGTACTTAAGATTTGTTTGACTTACTAAATCATTTACTCATTTATTTAGATATTTATTAATTAAAAGTTCAATAAGTGATCATTGATGTAAATAATTAGCACTGTGTTTACAACAAGCTTAAGAAAAAAAAAAAAAAAAAATTAGCCCTGCTGAAAATTTGCAGAATAGTGTTAAGACTCCATTTTATCCCACTTATGGTGTGGTAGGATAGAATTTACAAAATCCTGTGAGAAATACCATTATGTGTAATCTTACACAGATTAAAAGACATAATTGGGGATGTCTGAAGCAGATTAAGATAAGGTCTAATGTAAATAGAGATCACAATAAATGGATGATTAATTTTTTCACTCTTTAAAATGTTTACCACGCTTTTTTTTCTTCATGCAGACCAATCATTTTGCTATGTAGTAGAGAATTTAGGTGAAATAGACAGTGGTCTAATTAGACAATTCAGTTTAGGAAAACTGTAAGGTATGAAGAGGGATACATACATGTTAAAGATACATGGAAATAATCATTGTAGGTTCTATTTGAATACAGACAAACACTGGGCAGAGTTACACACAGAGAAGGAAAAGATTTATTTTGCTCAGGATGATTAGTAAAGTTATTGTGACAGAGCTGACAGTTAAGTTTCATCTTGAAAGGTATGTATGACTTTACCAGGTAGACTACTATAGCTGGCCAGTGGTAGAGTGACGCCCCTGACTGAAGGAAAAACACCACACAGATGAATGAAAGAAAGAAGAAAAAGAAGGAATGTGTTACTGAACATATTCTTTATGTATAAGAATATCTTATATTCTACTTGTTCCATAGAGAATATGAGATATCTGCTATATAATATTTTATGTAATTAGGTTTTGGGTTAAAGCAATGAGATTTTGTACATGGGCCTATATTAAAACTATTGTAAAATTCTATGTTCAATTAAAATTTCTTTCCTCGTCTCTAATTAGTTTGGTGAAAACAAGAATTAGTATGAAATGTGAGTTTATAATGTAAGGTCAGATTATTATATTTACCAAGCCAGTTGTCAGCAAAAAGTAATGTAAAAAAATAAAATGTCACCTACTATTTGTAAACCATGTTCAGAAACTTGAATTGGTGTACTGCAAAAAATACTATCTACACTGAGTTTTTTACCTGACATATTTTGAGAGTTCATGCTATGACAAATAAATAAATAAACAAATAAACTGCCTAAGTATTAAACAATTAACTTATTTAAAACAATGTAATTTTAATCTACCAGTCTTAGTGGTTCAAAACAACAATGATTTATTTTTTGCTTAGAATTCTATTGGATGGCTGGATGACTGGTCTCACTTGGGGTCTCTAGCTTGATTGTATTTTTCTGGGAGAGGTGGGAGGACATCAGCAGTGGCTGTCAGGAAGGACACCTTGGTTCTCTTTCACCTGGTTTTTCCCTGTGACTTGCTGGGCCTTCTCACAGCATGGCAGTCTCATGGTAGTAGTCTGAGAGGACGGCATGCATTCCAAAATCATGAAAATAGAAACTACAAGAATTTATAAAGAAAAGCTTTGGAAGTTGCAGTCTTACTTTGGCTGCATTCTCATGATCAAATCTGGTCAGAGGGAGAGTCAAATTCAAAACCAAGTGCAGAAGAAAATACCATTTTGATTATGAGAGTGGCAAAGTGTCATTGTGAAAGGCACACAGGATGCAAGATATTGTCATGCTCATCTTTGAATACAATCTAACACTGTTAGTAGAGGTGGCTACAATTTTTAAATGGTATTTACATGAATTTAGGTGCTGTGTATATTCTCCGTTTTTTGATATCTCAATCATTCTTTCTTGTCTTATACAGGGATTCTTTCATCATCTGTTCTCAAAAATGTTAGTTTTAAGCATTTCAAATAAGGGTTAGTCAAATTGAAAATATAGACTAACTGGTTGGATAACAAAGTTAAATAAGACAGCAAGGGACTGAGCAGTGAAGGTTAGGATCCAGTAAAGATTCGATTGTTTTGGGAAAAGTTTTGTTTGACAGCTGGAATGGCAAGTGAGAGAATGAGATGAGATAAAGGGATGTTGTCACACGTACCGTCAAGTTATATCAGAAGGAAAACTGCATGGATGGACCACAGAGAAGACAGAAAATTTGATTGGCTTAAACTCATGGTCTTGAAACAGGAGTTTGCCTCACTTCTGTGTTTTCCCATAAGAAATGATACCATTCTATTAATATTTGGTCTGTTTGTAGGACCAGCTAAATTAAGCTTGAAATTCTATGAGGAAAATCAGGCTCATAAGTGTTTTGTAAATATTATGACAATAAGTCTGTAGCAAAAATGACTGTATCTATTTTGCAGCAAAAAGAAACAATATTTAAATACTAGCAAGGCCACATCTATGGTGCATATTTTTATCTATAATAAAAATAAATAAATAAAAGAAAAGTAAAATAACATCCTTGGTGGTGTAGTGGTTAGGAAAGAAAAATAAATAAATTAATAAAAAAAAAAAAGAGTAGGTGACTGGCTCAGTGAAAATGATGACTTTAAATTTAGTATGTATGTTTTGCATTTAATTTTTGAACAATCATGTTACTAGTGTGCCAAGATTTCCATCAAGACTGTTTAACAATATCAACCTTAATTCTATAAAATTCTAAAGGGCCTAGATTCATATTTTTCAGGAGGTAATTTCTAAGATCAATGGCAAAGTAACTTATGAAATTGGTTTCCAAAAGAGTTGTTGTGTACATATTTTGTAAACAGAAAGGCTTTAAGTATAATTTTCATTATAAATATAAATTTATAAGAAGATAGTGATATATTGATATTTCATATTTCAATGTTATTCATCTCCCAGTTTTATATTATTAAACATGAAGAAAACCTATTACAGCATCAATAATTCAGTCTTCTACAATTTTGAAATCAACTAATTGATACTTCCTCTAACATTTCTACGTAAAACTATTTCCTAAAATAACTACCATAGTTTCATTCACTTATAAAATTGATATATATATTTTTTTAATTTTATATATATATTTTATTGTTAAATCATAGCTGTGTACATTAGTGAAATTGCCTGTACCCATTCTAAGATGCACCATAGATGTGGCCCCACACCTTGCCCTCCCTCCACCCAAACCTCCCCCCTCCCTTCCCCTTCCTTGGCCCTTTCCCCATAGTCTTGTGCTATAGTTGGGTTATAGCCTTCATGTGAAAGCTATAGTTTAGCTTCATAGTAGGACTGAGTACATTGGATACTTTTTCTTTCATTCCTGGGATACTTTGCTAAGAAGAATATGTTCCAGCTCCATC
>CAUYPK010041928.1:0-17675 GCA_963574355.1 Loris lydekkerianus
TGTGGCAGGCACCTATAGTCCCAGCTACTAGGGAGGCTGAGGCAAAAGGATCACTTCAGCCCAAGAGTTTGAGATTATGTGTGCTATGATACAACGAACGGCACTCTACTCAGAGCAGTAAAGTGAAAAAAAAAAAAAAGAGATGAAGTAGTATGAACTGATGACCTTTTTAAAGTTTTAAGTAATAAGAAAAATGCAGGGCAGGGTCAGTGGCTCACGCCTGTAATCCCAGCACTCTGGGAGGCCAAGGCGGGTGGATTGCCTGAGCTCATGAGTTTGAGACCAGCCTGAGCAAGAGTGAGATCCTGTCTCTAAAAAAAATAGCTGGATGTTGTGGCAGGTGCCTGTAGTCTCAGCTACTCAGGAGGCTGAGGTAAGAAAATCGCTTAAACCTAAGAGTTTGAGATTGCTATGAGCTGGGACACCATGGCACTCTACGGAGGGCAACAAAGTGAAACCCTGTCTCAAAAAAAAAAAAAAAAAAAAAGAAGAAGAAGAAAAAATGTCAGGATAAATATGTGTACATGTCCAGTTCTTTATTTTTGTCTTAAGGAACTGAGTGATAATTATAGTAGTAATTATAGCTAAATACTGTGTTAAGCCCCACATTGGCATCATTTCAATACTTTTCATCATTCTTTTGAACCATGGGTGTCCAACATGTAGCCATGGCCAGCTCCCATGCTAATTTTGTGAGGACTTTTTTGCTTTATCAGCTATCATGAAAAGTATGCATAGACCATTTTTTCCCTAATCAGCTTTTGTTAGTGTTTGTATATTTACTTTGTGGCCAGAGTCTCCCAATGTGCAGCAGAAAAGAGGTTGGATAAGAGAAGGTAGTTCCTATAGTATGCCTGTTTTTTCATATGAGAAATCTGAACCTCAGAGAAACTAAGTAGTCTGTGAGGGTGATAGCTGGATTTTAAACCAAACACACAGACCAGAGTCACTGTATGTGTTTCTCAAAGTATCCTTGAAAGGCTTGCATTAAAATCACCTGGGCTATTTGAAAAACGAGTTTCTGGATTCCACACCCTCAGTATATCAGAATCTCTTAGGGTGAAAAAAGGGCAGATAACTGCTTTTCTTTTCTTCTTTTTTTCTCCTGAGACAGGGTCTTGCTCTGTCTACTGGACTAGAGTTCAGTGACTATCACAGCTCAAGGCAACCTCAAACTCCTGGGCTAAAGATCCTCCTCGCCTCAGCCTCTCTAGTGGCTGGGACTATCAGAATGTGCCATGGCGCCTGGTAATTTTTGTATTTTTTTGTGGAGATGAGGTCTCTTGCTCAGGCTAGCTTAAACTCTTGGCCTCAAGCAGTCCTCCCTCCTTAGCCTCCCAAAGTGCTAGGACTACAGATATGAGCCACCACACTCAGCCATAACTGTCCCACCCCAGACAGTTTCAAGCTGTCATTCTGGGTAGAGTGCCATGGCATCACAACTTACAGCAACTTCTAACTCTTGGGCTCAAGCGATTCACTTGCCTGAGTTTTTCTATTTTTAGTAGAGACAGAGGTCTTGCTCTTGCTCAGTCTGGTCTCAAACTTGTGAGCTCAAGCAGTTTACTCATCTCAGCCTCCCAGAGTGCTAGGGTTACAGGCATGAGCCACTGTGCCTGGTCTCATAATTGCTTTTTTTTAAACAAATACTCAAGAAGTTTCTGGTATTCACTGAAGTTTGATTACACTGAAGAAAGTTATCTTGCTATTTCCTCAGTTCAAGAACAGGAATATCTAGCTGTTTTAAATTTCCTTACATTGTGTTAGTCCTGATGGAATTAGATTGCCACAGTTAGCAACTTTTAGGCATTACACTTTTAAAAAGTACTTAGATCATCTTGTTCAGCCTTTTAAGAAAGAGTGTCTTTTTTTCTTTTCTTTTTTTCTTTTTTTTTTTTTTTTTTTGCAGTTTTTGGCCTGGGCTGGGTTTGAACCCACCACCTCTGGTATATGGGGCCAGTGCCCTACTACTTGAGCCACAGGCACCGCCCTAAGAAAGAGAGTCTTGATAGAGAAAATGCATAAAGTGCATATTTGATATGAGTTGCAAAGAGGATATCATAGATTCAAAAATAATACAAGTATTTCATTCGAAGCAGCAAATAAGCAAAATTAATGTTTTAAAATAAATCTTCAAACAGCATTACATTTTCATAATGATATTTGGATAAGAACAAAGCTTAGAGTCTTAGGAAAAATACTGTTTTGTGAGAAACAGGCTTTAAGACTATACAGTATTGAAAATTACTGGCCACATTTTGATCTCTTCAGCCCCACCTCTACATAAAAGGTTTTTCTCCCCCTAAAAAAGGATAGTATTGTATTATTCAGTAAACAAATGAGCCCTTTGAACTGGACATATTTTTTTTTCTTTCTTTTCTTTTTTTTTTTTTTTATTGTTGGGGATTCATTGAGGGTACAATAAGCCAGGTTACACTAATTGCATTTATTAGGTAAAATCCCTCTTGCAATCTGAACTGGACATATTTTGCTTTGATGTGCTTGTTAAATAAGAATAGTAGGGCAGCAGCTCAGTGAGTAGGGCGCTGGCCCCATATACGGAGCGTAGTTGGTTCAAACCCGGCCCAGCCAAACTGCAACAGAAAAATAGCCAGGTCAGTTGTGGTGGGCACCTGTAGTCCCAGCTACTTGGGAGGCTGGGGCAAGAGAATTGCCTAAGTCCAAGAGCTGGAGGTTGCTGTGAGCTGTGAAGCCAGGCCACTCTATTGAGGGCGACAAAGTGAGACTGTCTCTTTAAAAAAAAAAAAAAAAAAGGCAGTACATGCCACAGTGATGTCATAACTCTTTCTTAGCATTTAATTTTAATTCTAGATAATATGTTTATTGTTTCTAAAATGAGGATAGGTGGAGTAACTACACCTTCTCTTGCACTCAGCCTTGCTCTTCCGTGTATATTCCTTATCTTCATTAATAACATCATTTTCCATTTGTGCAGGCAAGAAACTTCTGAATCATATCCTGCATCTTAATAGCAGAACAGTGACTGAGGCCAGTTAATTCACTTTGGAAATGTTGTCTAACGTGGGGTGGGGAACATTTTCATGTTGGAAGGCCACATTAATTTTGCTCTAATCAGCCCAGGGTGTGGTGGCTTACACTTGTAATCCTAGCACTCTCAGAGGCTGAGGCAGGAGGATCACTTGAGCTCAGTAGTTTAAGACCAGCCTGAGCAAAGGCCAGACCCCATTTCTACTAAAAATAGAAAAATGACCTAGGTATTGTGGCAGAGAACTGAGGCAGGACTGCTTGAGCCTAGGAGTTTGAGGTTGCTGGTGAACTAGGCTGAGGCCACAGCAACTCTTAATTCAAGTGACAAGAGTGAGACTTTGTTTTTAAAAAAAAAGAGAGCAGAGAACGTCTGAATCTTTTAATATTTTTTCTAATCTGTGCAGGAAGTGCACCATACATACATTCACTACATTTCCCAAATTCAGTCCAACTTCATGACATTTATCTTCTTTTCTTTTTTCTTTTTTTTAATATTTATCTTGAAAGTTGTCAAAGATATCTATTCTTTGGGTTCTGTTTGCAAGACTACCCAAAGCAAGTAACTGAATCTTCTGTTATCTGAATGAAGTATAAAACCTGTGCTGAGTAAGTAGTATCAGTTGACTTATCCAAAGTTATTGAATAATACGTATTTTCCTTTTGAAGTATCACATGAAGTTGCTCTATTAAGTTGAAGGTTGATTTATGCTGCTGATCAGTTATAGTTCTCTTTGAAAGAGGCACTTGTTGGTACTTTGAAATGTTAACAGGGTCTGAACATCCTACATCTTCAACAATGCATTCATTTACAATTTCTACATTATTGAATGGCTTCCTTTTTCTCCTGAGCATGTAACCTGCTTTATAAGTTTGAGCTTCAGTGGCATTATTTCCAGGTCTTATTGCTGCTTTAAAGAATTGTCTTTGCTGTTGCTTTTTAGCTTTTAACTTCTGCAATAGAACCTTTTGTACTTCTTCCTCTTATTTAAAGTATTTGTGGTCCTTATGAGTGTTATAGTGCTGATGAGCATTGAATTTCTTTAGTGTTGATACTGCAGTATCATAAAGCAAGCAAATCATCTTTAACAGAAACAATAATATTGAAATTCGCAATCCTCCTTAAAATACTTACATATCTGATTTCTTCCGTTAGCTTTCTCTTGGTCTTCTGGTCTTCTTTGACAAGTCTGAGCTCATCAGACAGAATTAAAGAATACTATTGAACTGTGTGACTGTTAATAAATTTCACTTCAAACAGAAACACAGTGCACCGTCCACCACCGTCATCAAAACCTGATACCAGACTGGTGTATTTGCCATCAAGCTTCCTGTGGTAGTGGCACCAGTCAGGCAGGGGAAGTGAGAAGTACATTATGAGTGTAGCAGCCATTAGTTTGGCCCTTATGGCTTACTAATGTTCAAATTGTGCCTCTCCATCTGGGAGGATTATTTCATTGAAACTTACTTTATTCTTTGGTATTTTGATACATTCATTTTAAAAATAAAATTTAGAAGACAAAAATGTATTAATAAAAGTTAAAAGGATTTGTTCTGTAAAATTTGGCTTTGATCAAAAGGCCACATATAAGGGCCTTGAAGGCCACAGGTTACCTACCTCATCTAACCCATCTTTGAGTTACATGGCCCCAGTTAAGGTCCTTGCTTCTTCTTGCCTGTATTGTAGCAGAATCTGTCATTAGTTTCTGTCTTTAGTCTTCCTGCTTTCCAATCCAACCTTCACATTACTTATATTAATAATTAAAATGTAACTGTAAGTATGGCCTTCTAGGTCCTTAAGTAGGGCCTTTTGACTAAATTCAAATTTTATAAAACAAAGTATTAAAAGGGGTGCTGCAGAGAAAGCTGGAATTTTTCTTCCATCATTTGGTTCTTAAGTAGAAGAGGGATAAAAGAGGGGACAGTCTTGAAATCAGAAGGCCACAGTTTCCCATCCCAAAAGGACTTACTTGGATCTCATTTTTTGGGGAGGGGGGGAGTAAGGTTCAAACTTCTTAGCATTCAACAGTGCTCTTAGCTGTTCCTCCTGGCTTCATTTTTCAGTCTACATGTCTCCTCTACTTGCACATTAATGTCTGCTTTATACATGCATTTCAGTGTTGTAGAGTGCTTTTCCTACTTAGCTTTTCTTTCAAGGCTCAGTTCAGGTGTTTGCATTTTGTTTTGTACTTACAAGGCATTTAGCTTAAACACATTCTACCTTTATGGATAGCTGTTTTCATATAAAAATGTGGCATACTTTGTGTTGGCTGAGGATAAAAAGATGAGTGATATAGTTCATGCCCTGTGTGGCCTGAGGCCACTCTGAGGGAGATGGAGTTATAATCCCCTTGTGATTAGCTGCCATGGGAGTACAGAGAATTTTACCTGGGGGTGTGGGAGGGAAGGCCAGTAGGAAAGACAAAGTAATAGTTACTTAAATACCATTTACTGCATGCCAGGACTTTTCATATGTTAAGTCAGGCCATACAACCAGAAGGAGTTGCAGTTAAACAGATGCAGCTCTAGGACCTAGGATGTCACTCTGCTTGCCAGGAGATAGGATGGCATGTGTTGGTAATGTGGTTCTACTTGGAGCAGCTATTATTGGAGCAAGGGTTGCAAAGGTGTATGTCGAGTATACACCACATAATGATAAAGACTCCAGGCAATGGAAAGTGCTGAGGGATTTCAAGCTGGGTAAGACATACGCCTAAATAAAATGAACTTTGTAGGCTTGGCACCCGAAGCACAGTGGTTGTAGCATCAGCCACGTACACCGAGGCTGGCGGGTTTGAATCCAGCCCGGCCAGCTAAACAACAATGACAACTACAACAAAAAAATAGCTGGGCGTTGTGGTGGGCGCCTATAGTCCCAGCTACTTGGGAGGCTGAGGCAAGAGAATCGCGTAAGCCCAAGAGTTGGAGGTTGCTATGAGCTGTGATGCCACGGCACTCTACCCAGGGCGACAGCTTGAGACTCTGCCTTAAATAAATAAATAAATTAATTAATTAATTAAAATAAAATGAGCTTTGTAGATTATTGGAATGTGGAGGGTGGATTGATGCTTCCTTGAAGTAGCAACGAAAATAATTTTATGGTTGGGGGTCACCACAACATGAACTGCATTAAAGGGTCGCGGCATTAGGAAGATTGAGAACCACTGATTTAAAGTATAGTAGATGGTGCAATGAAAAAAATGAGGAAGGGATAGGCATTTGGGGGCAGGGATGGGATGATGGATGGTTTGAGCTGCAATTTTAGGATGCCTAGGAAAGGCCTTCCTGAGAAAGACTTGAAGAAAAGTAAGCCATGCAGGTAGATTTTGGGGGCAGAATATACCTGGCAGAGGGAGCAGTAGGTACAAAGACTCCTGAGGTACCAGCATGAATGTGGGTATAAGGAACAATGCAGAGCCCATATGGCAGGACTGCAGTGAGCCAGAGGAACAGTAGATTAGTCAGAGAGATGATGTCAGATGGAGTTTTTACAGTGCATGGTGGGCCACTGTGAGGTCTTTGGCTTTTCTCCAAGTAAAAACCCATTAGATTTTGAATAGAGGAAAGTTGTTTAATGAGATCATAGAGGTGGCTCTGTAGGGAATAGATTTAAGAGGGGCAAGGGAAGAAACAAGACCAGTTGTGAGGGTATTGAAATAATCAAAGTTATTTTCTTTCTTTTCTTATTTCCTCCTTCCTCTTTTTCCTATATACCCATCCGTCTCTATACATTTACTTTTCTGGCAAAGATAAACAACTGATTTTTTTCAGGAATGTTCTAAGCTAGATCCTTTATGGTAAACTAGTCAGCTTAGTAACTAGTAGTGAAAGTCTTCTTTTATAAGTATATATGGTGAATTAAACTACCAGCAGCAGGTTAGGGTCATTAAATTATTTTTCTAATAGTAATTGTATTTGTATTGCTGAATTCACATTCTGTATCCTAGCCTTTCTCTTGCCCAGTGACACAAATATTTAACCTCGTTAGTCTCTAACAAAAGAAAGTACAAAGTTCGCAGGCCCAGATAAAGATTAAACTACTGAATATAATCTAGTTAGAAATTTTCTTAAACTGAACTTAGTGATTACAAAAAGTTAATTAAATTTTGTGGGTGGTGCCTGTAGCTCAGTGAGTAGTGCGCCAGCCTTATACACTTGGCTGGAGGGTTTGAACCCAGCCTGGGCCAGCTAAAACAACAATGACAGGTGCAACAACAACAACAAAAATAGCTGGGCATTGTAGTGGCACCTGCAGTCCCAGTTACTTGGGAGGCTGAGGCAAGAGAATCACTTAAGCCCAAGAACTTGAGATTGCTGTGAGCTGTGATGTCACAGCACTCTACCCAGGGCAATATAATGAGACTGTCTTAAAAAAAAAAAGTTATAATCAAAAAAGTCAATTACTCATGCTGTAATCCTAGCACTCTGGGAGGCTGAGGCAAGACAGTTGCTTAAACTTAGGAGTTCAAGACCAGCATGAGCAAGAGTGAGACCATGACTCTACTAAAAATAGAAAAACTAGCCAGGCAAGGTGTTTGGTGCCTATGGTCCCAGCTACATAGGAGGGTGAGGCAGGAGGAGCGGTTGAACCCGGGAATTTGAGGTTGCTATGTGCTAGGTTCAAAAACTGTATGATAAATGTACTAGTTTCCTGTGGCTGCTGTAAGCCATAAACTTGGTAGCATAGAACAACAGAAATTTATTTTCTCAAGTTCTGGAGGCCAAAAGTCAGAAATCAGGATCCTTGAGCTGGAATGAAGATGTCAGCTGGCAGAGCCACGACTGCCTTCAGAGGCTCTAAGGAAGAATTCCTCGCCTTTTCCTTGCCTCTTCCAGCTTTTAGTGACTGACAGCAATGCTTGGTTTGTGGCTGTATTGTTTTAATGTCTGCTGCCATACTCACATTGTCTTCTCACTAGTTATTAGAATATTTTGTCTGTGTCAGATTTTTGCCTTTTATAAAGATACAAATGTTTGGGCTCAGTGCCCATAGCTTAGTGATTAGGGCGCTGGCCACAATGAGGCTGGTGTGTTCAAGCCTGGCCCAGGCCTACTGAACAACAATGACAACTGCAACAAAAAAATAGCTAGGTGTTGTGGCAGGTGCTTGTAGTCCCAGCTCCTTGGGAGGCCAAGGCAAGAGAATCACTTAAGCCCAAGAGTTGGAGGTTGCTGTGAGCTGTGACATCATGGCACTCTACTGAGGGTGACATAGTAAAACTCTGTCTCAAAAAAAAAAAAAAAAAGAGAGATACAAATGTTTGCATTTAAGGCCTACCTCAATAATCCATCCCAAAAATCTTTAATTGAAGCACATCTACAAAGTCCTGTTTTGCCATATAAGGTAATTTACAGGTTCCAGGGATTTGGATGTAGTTATCTTTTGGAGAGCCATTGTTTGGCTAACCACAATAAACATCTTAAAAGCAGCCTGAATCTGCTGAATGAAGAGAAAAAAGGAAACATTTCTTGAACTAGGATTAAGGTAGGGAATTGGAAGAGGGTAGGAAGGACAATATGAAGACATGATAAGACTAAATAGAAGCAAGAAAACCAAAGAACAATATTCTCTAGTGTTTCCAATATTGCAAAAGCAGTGAGATAATTGGAAAATGAAACATTTGTTATTTAAGGCCATTTTTAATTTTCCTTTTTTAATCTTACAGTGTGCTACATGTAACATTGAGCACAATAAACATTTTAAGTTATTTTTATTCATAACTAGCCTGTGCAACATAGCAAGACCCTGTATCTACAAAAAACAGAAAAATTACCAACCATGATGGCATGTGCCTACTCAGGAGGGTGAGGCAAGAGGATCGCTTGAGCCCAGCACTTGAGGTTGCATTGAGCTGTGATAACACCACTGCACTGTAGGCCAGGCAACAGAATGATATTCTGTCTTTAAAAAAAAAAAAGAATTCTATAATAAAAAAAAAAAAAAAGAATTTTTATGTGTAAGTTTAGGGTATAAATGTTTAAAAATATGTTACTGGTTGAAATTTAATATAAACTTATTAGTAAAATTTTTGTTGAAGGCTATCATATGTACTATACCAAAGTAAAGTGATCAATTAATTTTTTGAGTCTTTGGTTGTATTATATGTAATGTGTTTATTTTCTTACCTTTTTTTTTTTTTTTGAGACAGTCTCACTTTGTCGCCCTCGATGGAGTACCATGTTGTGAGTTCATAACTCACAACAACCTCAAACTCTTGGGCTCAAGTGATTCTCTTGCCTCAGCCTCCCGAGTAGCTGTGACTACAGGTGCCCACACATTACCCCCCTATTTTTAGAGATGAGGTCTTGCTCTGGCTCAGGCTGGTCTCAAACCTGTGAGCTCAAGCAGTCCACCTACTCTGGCCTCCCAAGTGCTAGGAGTGTTTATTTTTTTTTAAAGCATGTTTATTCAATTGAGAACCATTACAAAAGGAAATAAGTGTAAGTGAACATTTTTATTATTAGTAAAGTTAACCCTATTTATTTATTTATTTATTTATTTATTTTTTGTAGAGACAGAGTCTCACTTTATGGCCCTTGGTAGAGTGCCGTGGCATCACACAGCTCACAGCAACCTCCAGCTCCTGGGCTTAAGCAATTCTCTTGCCTCAGCCTCTTGAGTAGCTGGGACTACAGGCGCCCGCCACAACGCCCGTCTGTTTTTTTGTTGCAGTTTTGCTGGGGCTGGGTTTGAACCCGCCACCTCAGCATATGGGGCCGGCGCCCTACTCACTGAGCTACAGGTGCCGCCAGTTAACCCTATTTAATAAGAAACTATAAAATTGTTTGATGTCACAAGATTTCACAAGGCTTTTCTCCTATTTATGAAAATACTACATGCATATAGTGGAAAATAAAAGAATATATAAAGAAAATTTATTATTTTTCACATTTTGGTATATTTCCTGTAAGTATTGTGTATATTTTTAAACATGTAATTGAGATCACTGATTATAAACAGTTTTGCTTCTGGCATTTTTTTCATTTATATTGTAATTAAAATGTGAAGTACTCATGAATAGGTGAGATTTCCAAAGTCCTAGATTTAACAACTAGAGTACTATATTTGCAACAGTCTAATTAGATTTTAAATATTTTATGTTTTTGTAGCTGGCTAAGACTTTATGTGTTAGTGTATTTGGCTCTTTTGTAAGTCTTCAAATTACCCGTTTTTCAATAGTAATTGCTTGGGAAAAAAATGCACGGGACATAATCCTGGTACTTTGGGAGGCCAAGATGGGAGGACTGCTCGAGGCCAGGAGTTTGAGCTATATAGCAAGACCCCATCATACAAAAAAACTTGGAAATTAGCTGGTCATGGTGTCATGTGCCTCTGTAGTCCCTGCCAGGAGAATAGCCTGAGCTCTGGAGTTGGAGGTTGCAGTGAGCTGTGACTGTGCCACTATACTCCATTCTGGATGACAGAGCAAGACCCTGTCTCAAAAAAAAAAAGGATGAAATTTAAAAATTGTAAGTGGAAAAGTCTTCTCATAGATAAGTAAATGGAAGCACTAATTAGGGAACATATCTAGTTCTTCACTGTATTGTAGCTTGTAGCGTTATTTGAGGATTTACTATATTACTATTTTTCTTAGTAATTTACATATATGTAACATATTTAACTATATTTGATAGTTTCATTGTATATTCCTGAATTGAAAGAAGCAGTAGAGATAAAATTATTGCTCAAGATTCTTTTTCTTTTCTTTTTTTTGGAGATAGGATCTTACTCTGTTGCCTGGGCTAGAGTGCAGTGGTATCATCACAGCTCACTGCAACCTCAAACTCCTGGGCTCAAGTGATCACCTGCATCATCTTCCCGAGTAGCTGGGACAACAGGCATGTCCTACCAGTCTGGGGCTAATTTTTAAATTTTTTGTGCTAGGATTATAGGCATGAGCCACCATGCCTAAGACTCATTCCTTAATTTTAGAACATTGAGCTTTAATGGACCATCTTCTTAGAAATAGTTTTCATTTTGAATGGAACTATAATGAATCATGGTTCGCTCTGTGACTTATATAAAGCAGAGTATAATTGAATGGGGTAGACTGAAAATTGGTTATGATATTAGCATTATAAAAAACACCTGCACTAAAATATATATATGGAGATTAATTAATTGGACTACCTTTTTTTTTTTTTTTTAGAGACAGAGTTTCACTTTGTCACCCAGCAACCTCCAGCTCTCAGGCTTAGGTGATTCTCTTGCCTCAACCTCCCGAGTAACTGGGACTACAGGCGCCTGCCACAATGCCCAGCTATTTTTTTAGTTGCAGTTTGGCTGGGACTGGGTTTGAACCTGCCACCCTTGGTATATGGGGCCAGTACCCTATTCATTGAGCCACAGGTGCTGCCCCGGACTACATTTTTACACTTGAGTCTTTTGTTGGTTTCGTTTGATTTTTGCATTGTCTTATTGGGGAGAAGAAGGAAATTATATAAAGGCATACAAAATTTTTATTAGGATATTTTCTTTTTCTAGCTTAAAGCGATAAATGTGGATCTTCAAAGTGATGCTGCTCTGCAGGTGGATATTTCTGATGCTCTTAGTGAGAGAGACAAAGTAAAATTCACTGTTCACACAAAGGTAAATGTGATTTTGTGCTTTGTATTATTTTAGCAATTTCTTGTGCTAATGTTACATATGTAATAATATGTTGAGTGGGACTTAGGTTTTGAATATAATTAGAAAGAGACTATAGTTTATAATTCACTGCTATGGTTTTTCTTCCGGGGTTTGTTTGTTTGTTTGTTTGTTTGTTTGTGACAGAGCCTCAAGCTGTCACCCTAGGTACAGTGCTGTGGCATCACAGCTCACAGCAACCTTCAACTCCTGGGCTCAAGCGATTCTCCTGCCTCTGCCTCCCAAATAGCTGAGACTATAGGCATTCGCCACAATGCCTGGCTGTTTTTTGCTTGCAGCCAACATTGTTTGGCGGGCCCAGGCTAGATTCGAACCCAACAGCTCAGGTGTATGTGGCTGGCGCCTTAGTCACTTGAGCCACAGGCGCTGAGCCTGTTTGGTTTTTTTTTTTGAGACAGAGTCTCATTTTGTCACCCTGGGTAGAGTGCCATGGCATCATAGTTCAACAGCAACCTCAGACTCCTGGGCTCAAGTGATTCTCTTGTCTCAGCCTCCTGAGTAGCTGGGATTACAGGTGCCTGCCACGGCGCCCAGCTATTTTTAGAGTCTTGATCTCGCTGTAGCTTGGGCTGGTCTCGAACTTGTGAGCTCAGGCAATCCCCCTGCCTCAGCCTCTCAAGAGTGTTGGGATTAAGGCATGAGCCACCGTGCCTGGCCTGTTTTTTGTTTTTTGGGTTTTTTTTCTTTTTTGACAGAGCCTCACTCTGTCGCCCCAGGCTAGAGTGCCCTGGTATTAGCCTAACTCAAAGCAACCTCAAACTCCTGAGCTCAAGCAGTCCTACTTCAGCCTGCCAACTAGCTGGGCCTACAAGCATCCACCACAATACCTGGCTAATTTTTCTATTTTTAGTAGAGACAGGGTCTCACTCTTGCTTGGGCTGGTCTGGAACTCCTGGCCTCAAGCAATCCTGGGGCTTCACCTTCTCAAAGTGCTACGATTACAGGTGTGAGCTATCGTGCCCACCTAATCACTACTATTTTAACAAAAAAAAGTTTTAGAGAAGTGTATTTTTAAGATTAATATTACGGGGTGTGTCTTTTCGGATTTTTGCTTTTTTTTTCTTTGCAGTTTTTGGCCAGGGCTGGGTTTGGGTTTGAACCTGCCACCTCTGGCATATGGGGCCAGCGCCCTACTCCTTTGAGCCACAGGCACCACGCTGGATTTTTGCTTTTTTTGAAATGGAGTTTTGCTCTGTCACCCAGGCTAGATAGAGTCTAGTGTCATCATCATACCAACCTCAAATGTCCAGGCTCAAGCATCTTTCTTGTTTCAGACGCCCATGAAGCTAGAACTACACTTGTGTGCCATCATGCCTAGCTAGTTTTTCTTTTCTGTTTTTTTTTTTTTTGGGGGGGGGGGGTTTGGTAGAGACAAGAGTCTCACTCTATCACCCTTGGTAGAGTGCTGTAGCGTCACACAGCTCATAGCAACCTCCAGTTCCTGGGCTTAGGCGATTCTCTTGCCTCAGCCTCCCAAGTAGCTGGAACTACAGACGCCCGCCACAGCACCGGACTATTTTTTTGTTGCAGTTCGGCCAGGGTCAGGTTTGAACCCGCCACCCATGGTATATGGGGCCGGCACCCAACTCACTGAGCCACAGGTGCCGCCCCTAGTTTTTCTACTTTTTTTGTGGAAATGAGGTCTTGCCCAGGCTGGTCTCAGACTCTTGGCTTCAAGCAGTCTTTCTGCTTCAACCTCCCAAAGGTGTGCACAGCCAGGCCAATATTTTGAGAATTAATCATAGAAGCTAGACATGCTACAAATTTAATTTTCTCTAGATTATCTTTTATCATTTTTGTTATTTTCAATTTTTCTGTGTTCTTTCTATTGGTCAGATGACTATTTTACAAATGATTCTTACTAGATTTTAGTTCTTAGGCACATTTTCAGATTGCATGTATATTTTCCTTTGAATAGTTGAATTTGAAATATAATAATAAAATTTCTTAGTATGGTAATAGCAGGGCTGGGCGCAGTGGCTCACACCTATACTCTGGGAGGCGGAGGCGAGTGGATTGCCTGAGCATGAGCAAGACCTCCATCTCTAAAAATAGCTGGACGTTGTAGCAGGCGCCTGTAGTCCCAGCTGCTTGGGAGGCTGAGGCAAGAGAATCGCTTGAGCCCAAGAGTATGAGGTTGCTGTAAGCTATGATGCCCTGGCACTCAAACGGGGGTGAAGAAGTGAGACTCTTGTCTCCAAAAAAAAAAAAAAAAGTAATCATAGCGGTACAGTATAAGTCTGTTAACCATCTTTCCCACAATCTGAAGACAATTTTGTCTGGGTATCTCAGTGTTCAATCATAGACTTTAAAGACACTGTATGGTTTTTCATATAAGACTGATTTTTTTTTTTTTTTTTTGAGACAGGGCCTCAAGCTATGTCCCTGTATAGAGTGCTGTAGCATCACAGCTCACAGTAACCTCCAACTCCTGAGTTCAAGCGATTCTCCTGCCTCAGCCTCCAAAATAGCTGGGACTACAGGTGACTGCCACAACGCCTGGTCATTTTTTTTTTTTTTTTTTTTGGTTGCAGCTGTCATTGTTTGGCTGGCCTGGGCTGGACTCTAACCCTCCAGCTCAGGTGTATGTGGCTGGCGCCTGAGCTGCTTGAGCCACAGGCACCAAGCTATAAGACTGATTTTTTAAAAATAAGAAATAAAATGTTTATTGAAAGCTTTTTAAGCTCGGCACCTGTAGCTCAGCAGCTAGAGTGCCAGCCACATACACCGTAGCTGGTGGGTTCGAATCCAGCCAGGCCTGCCAAATAACAGTGACAGCTACAATAAAAAGTAGCCGGGGTTCGGGGTCTGTAGCTCAGTGGCTAGGGTGCCAGTAGCTGTAGCTGGTGGGTTCGAATCCAGCCCGGGCCTGCCAAACAGCAATGATAACTACAACCAAAAAATAGCTGGGCATTGTGGTGGGCACCTATAGTCCCAGCTACTTGGGAGGCTGAGGCAGGAGAATAGTGTAAGACCAAGAGTTTGAGGTTGCTGTTAGCTGTGATGCCACAGCACTGTACTCAGGGCGACAGCTTGAGACTATCTCAAAAAAGACTGAGCTTGTGGCTTAGTGGGTAGGGCACTGGCCCCATATACTGAGGGTGGTGGGTTCAAAGCTGGCCTGGGCTGAACTGCAACAAAAAAAATAGCCAGGCATTCTGGTGGGCACCTGTGGTCCCAGCTGCTGGGGAGGCTGAGGCAGGAGAATCGCCTAGGCCCAGGAGTTGGAGGTTGCTGTGAGCAGTGTGACACCACAGCACTGTAGCAAGGGTGATAAAGTGAGACTCTGTCTCTACAAAAAAAAAAAATAAAAAGAAAGCTTTTTAGCGTAACTTTGAATTTTATTCAAGACAATCTATCTTTGCAGAGTTCATTGCCAAATTTTAAACAAAATGAATTTTCTGTTGTTCGACAACATGAGGAATTCATCTGGCTTCACGATTCCTTTGTTGAAAATGAAGACTATGCAGGCTATATTGTAAGTATCAAGATGGCATTTCAATCCCAATTACTAGGAGAGTTTTAGATACTCAATTACATGTTGAATCTTGTTTAGGAGTTTTAGTGAACTGTTGTGATTTTTTAAAAAAATTTCTGGTTATAAAACATTTTGGCTGCCACCTTTTATCCTAAGTTGTTTTTCATGGTGTGGGGACATGTTACATTCCCTACTTTAAACTTAAATTTTTCCTGTTCAGAGTTGAAATGGGCTTGTCTTAAGGATTAAGGCAGTGGTTCTCAACCTACAGGTTGTGACCCACAGGAACTGCATTAAAGGGCCACGGCATTAGGAAGGTTGAGAACCATTGGATTAAGGGGACATTATAAATCATACTAGTCTTTTTTTTTTTTTTTTTTTAATCATACTAGTTTTGAATCCTTAGGTAGAGCAATACTTAAAGTTGGAATGTCTCTTAAGAGGTTATCTAAATATGCATCAGCTATTGCAGTCAAGAATAGATGGTCATCCTGTATTATTGTTGGCCACATTCAAATTTCTGAAATTTAGGGCTTTTTTATAATCTAGAAGAAACTTCCAGATAAAATTTCGTTTCTTGGGTGGCGCCTGTGGCTCAGTGGGTAGGGCACCGGCCCCATATACCAAGGGTAGTGGGTTTGAGCCCGGCCCTGGCCAAACTGTAACAAAAAATAGCCAGGCGTGGTGGCCGCCTATAGTCTCAGTTACGTGGAAAGCTGAGGCAAGACAATCGCCTAAGCTTAAGAGCTAGAGGTTGCTGTGCGTTGTGATACTATGACACTCTACCGAGGGTGACAAAGTGAGACTCTGTCTCTAAAAAGAAAAAAAAAATTTCAGTTTCTTTGATTTTCTTGAAATTGCCATGGCCTAATTCCATCTCCATCCTGTGACTGCCGCTCCTTTTCAGCCATTTGTTTCTTTTTCTTTCTATGGCTCAGATTTTGGTGAATGACTGGTAGTGCGTTCTTTTTTCCTTAGGTTGTCTTCTTGTCTGATGGTACTTTATTTTATTTATTTTATTTTTTTGAGACAGAGTCTCAAGCTGTCACCCTGGGTAGAGTGCTCTGGCGTCATCATAGTTCACAACAGCTTCCAACTCTTGGGCTCAAGTGATCCTCTTGCCTCAGTTTCTTTTCTATTTGAAATAGAGACGAGGGTCTCGCTTTTTACTCAGGCTGGTCTTGAACTCATGAGCTCAAGCAATCCATCTGCCTCAGCCTCCCAGAGTGCTGGAATTTCAGGCATGAGCCACCTTGCCTGGCTTGATTGATAGTACTTTCTATTTATTACTTTCTTATTCCGTAGGCTAAACAATCCTTGAAGACTAAGACCATGTCTTAATTATCAGTGATTGTGTAGCGAACTGTACTTGATGCTCTCTGACCCTATTGCCGTATGCGATGTAACCTTTTTCTTATATTCATTCTTTTTTTTTTTTTTTTTCTTTGAGACAGTCTCACTATGTTGCCCTGGTAGAGTACCATGGCGTCACAGCTCACAGCAACTGTCAACTCTTAGGCTTAAGCGATTCTCTTGCCTCAGCCTCCCGAGTAGCTGGGACTACAGGCACCCACCACAACGCCTGGCTATTTTTTGGTTGTAGTTGTCGTTGTTTAGCAGGCCAGGCGGGGCTCAAACCCGCCACCTTAGGTGTATGTGGCCTAGGCCCTACTCACTGAGCTATGAGCGCCAAGCCTTTAGACAGAGTCTTACTATGTCTCCCTTAGTAGAGTGCTGTGATGTCACAGCTCATAGCAACCTCCAGTTCTTGGGCTTAAGTGATTCTCTTGCCTATGCCTCCCTAGTAGCTGGGACTACAGGCGCTCGCCACAACGCCCAGCTATTTTTTTATTGTAGTTGTCATTGTTGTTTGGCAGGCCTGGGTTGGGTTCCAACCCACTATCTCCGGTGTCTATTGCTAGCACCCTAGCTGCTGAACTGTAGGTGCCAAGCCTAATAGTTCTTTTTTTTTGCTGTTGAGACAGAGTCTCACTTTGTCACCCTTGGTAGAGTGCTGTAGCATCATAGCTCACAGCAACCTCAAACTCTTGGGCTCAAGTGATTCTGTTTGTCTTGGGCTCCCAAGTGGCTGGGATAACAGGCACCCACCGTAACACCCAGCTATTTCGTAGAGTGGGGTCTTGCTCTTGCTCAGGTCCTTAATAATTCTTAAAGGTCCTAGGCCCTTTTTTCTTTTTTTTTTTTCTTTTTTTTTGAGACAGAGTCTCATTGTGACATCCATGGTAGAGTACCATGGTGTCATAGCTCATAGCAGCCTCAAACTCTTGGGGTCAAGTGATCCTTTTGCCTCAGCCTCCTGAGTAGCTCGGACTGCTGGTGCCTGCCACAGCACCTGGCTATTTTTAAGAGATAGAGTCTTGCTCTAGCTCAGGCTGGTCTCAAATTCCTACGCTCAGACAGTCTACCCGCTTTGGCCTCCCAGAGTGCTAGGCATGAGCCACCACACATCGCCGCATCCTAGGCCCTTCTTAAGATTATTTATTTATTTATTTGAGATAGTGTCTTACTCTGTCACCCTGGGTA